>CATIWR010110076.1:0-22783 GCA_949677035.1 Omphalea diandra
ACTTGCATAGTTAATTGTTATACTTGTAATGTATCTTGATGATATTTGATTATGGATTATGCCATGAGAATTTGATTATTGTTTTTATTCACTGAGTCGCGACTCACCAAATCGCAAAATTTTTTTCAGATACTGAAGAATAGGAATTGGACATTTTCGTGCTTTCAGTTTTACATTGAGACATATGGACCACAGGTCATCAGCTGAATCCAAACTCTCTCTCTCCTTGTGTCATATACATATATGTACATCAAGTAAATGTTTAATTGTATGTAAGATGGATAAGACCTTTATGCATATGTATTTTGAACATGAATGATATGAGTTATGTAAATGAATATGGCTATTACATCTTGAGTTCTTGATTTGAAGCTCTCAATTCACTTATAAGGCTATTAAGGGATTTAAATTCATTCTCTAATTTATTGCACTTGTTCTTGTAAGTTTTTATTTGTGACTTATATTTGTCACATTTTATGGTGAGAGCTTCTAAGAGCTCATCATCTATATCATCTAAATCATCATATTCAAAATAAGAATGAGGAGAAGAACTTAGCTCATTAGGAGAGTCCTCTTTAGCCATGAAGCATACGTTGGCAATCTTTTTTTCATCATCATTTTTACTTGAGCTATCATCCCAAGTTGCTTTGAAGCTCTTCCTCTTCTCTTTGTCATTTTCCTTCTTCTTCTTTAGCTTGGGGCAATCATACTTAATATGGTCATGCTTGCCACACTCATAACAAGTGACTTCATTTGATCTCTTTTTGAGAGTTGGAGTTGGTTTCTTAAAGTTTATTTTTTCTTTTCTTCTTTTAATAAGCTCTTTGGTCCTTCTAGAAAGTATTACGAGTTCTTCCTCATCCTTGTCACTCTCCTTTTCACTTAAGGCTATTTTTACTTCCTTTTCTTTTAAAGATGATTTGAGTGTCGAGGTCCTCTTTTCTAGTTTTTCTGATTTCTCCCCTTGACCTCTCATTCTCTTCATTTTTTAATATTTCTTTAAGGCCAACTCATAAGTCAAGAGTTTGCCTATCAATACATCTGTTGGCACCTTCTCAATTTTTGGGTTGTATTCTTGGATACTACACACTCTAGCACGAAATTTCTCAAGAGGCAAAGATTTCAAAATTTTAGAATTTACCTTATGATTTATGAGAACCTTATCGAACTTCTTCATGTTGATGACAATAGCTAGGTGCTAATTTGTCATATTTGTTATGCTCTATTCCTCCTTTACCATAAATAGCTCGCACTTCGTTATGTACATCTTAAGTCGATTGGATTTCACCAAGGTGGTGCCCTCATGATAGTTCTCCAATGCCTTCCAAATACCATTACAATTTGACAATGTTGAACCTTTCTAATTTCTTCTATTGAGAGAGAAGTTAAAATGATTATCATGGCTATATTTACTTTTACCATTGGATCTTCTGTGTGCTTCAACCCATTCTTCTATAGGGATTAACTCCTCACTCCCATCCACCACTTTGGTGGGTGGCTTCCACTCTTTAGCAATAATATCATATAGATCCACCACATCAGTATCTAGATAGATCTCCATCCTATACTTCTAATGAGTATAGTTTGCTCTATCAAAACAAGGCTTGAGGTAGGTGTGAATTCCTTTTTGTGCCATGATCTTTACTAACACAATTAAGGTTTTTAGTGAGATTGGCTCTGATACCACTTATTGGCTTAAGGCACCAAGGAGGGGAGTTGAAATGGTGGTTGATTAAAAATTAAAAGGGTGAGTTCAAGTATTTTAAAGGTGAAGAAGAAGATGAGAAAAAATAAACACATAGATTTATAGTGGTTTTGGTGTTAAAAAACCTATGTCTACTCCCCAATTCTTCACAATTGGGTGTTTTACTCAATTAAACTGGTGTTTCTAAGCTCACATCAAGCTTTTAGAACTTGTGTTTATGGCTCACACAACAACTCTTGCACCTTGTGTTTTTTAGGCTTACACAAAAACCTCTCATAGGTATTTCGTATAGGCTCACACTTCAACCTCTTATAAGAGTTTTGAATATAGGCTAACTTTCGACCTCTTACAATGGTGTTTATTACTCACACCTAACAATTAATAACACATCAATGAGAATGAAAAAAATGAGTAGCAAATTGGCAAGAGTTCGGTTACAAATTAATGATTTCTCTTGCATTTGCATCTATTCAGTGGAGTATTTATAGCCCACATCCACCAAAGAGATGTTACCCTAGAACCATCAACAAATCTCCTAGTTGTGTTAGGTAAATTTTGCATTAAATGCTTGTTAGAAGGAGGTCTTGGTCGCTACTTCCATTTCACGATGGCGAATTTTCATTTTGCATTGAGGATCTATAAATCGTGGCAGAGAACCCTATCTTGTGTCTAATGACTAGTCCAAGTGTTAGCTACTCATTGGTTGTCTAGGAAATGTAGTCGTTGTGCTCTACCTGCTTTTTGAAAGTCACGGTCGCAAGTTGTCTTTACCTTGGGTGTGATTGAGACCGCAAATTCCTCTGTTTGAAGTTGAAATTTTAGCTTTTTAAGTTGCGATCACGACCATGAATTCGCCCTCATGATTTTTTATCTTAAACGGATACCTTGGAACTTGGTTGTTGCGGCTGTGACTTTGGTTCCCTCATTTGTCACTGTGAAAGTAGCGGTCAGGAACCAGATGCAATACACACTGCTAATTCCTCTGTGACTCAAGTTCACTTTCTTTGGCTAGGTCGCGGTTGTGAATTTACCCACGAATTCCTCTGGCCTAGTTTCATCCATCCTTATGACTGATTCACGGTCGCTATTTAGGGTAAACATACCGCAAATTTGGATAAACTTCTCAAGGTTGGAGATTTTAAATTCCATCCAACTTCTAATAAAAAAAAACTAACTTAGAATATCCAAAACAACACTTAATAAAAGTATTAGAACTGATCAATCTCTATTGTCAAGATCAAAAGAGGTTCCTGACTTAGGTTTAACCAACCTAGTCCAACAAAATAAATGACTCATAAATAAATTATATTATTTTCTATGGATCTTCTTATTGATTCTAGCTGAATTATTGTTGAATTCATGATATTTTATGCGTAATTACTGGGCTAGCTTTAGGATTTTTATAAAATATTTTAGAAAATTACTTTTCATAATCTTTAGAAAATTTTCACATATTCTAACATCACCTAGGCCAATTATCCTGTGCCTGAAGATTTTTCTTCAAGTGATTCAACCACCTACAAGCCACAAAACAAGCAAAATATTATTTTAATTGACGAATTAGATATTTACTTACCTTGGGTTGTTGATTTGCTTTCTCCTCTAGATCCCCATTTCATCTTGACATGTATGTTTGGGCTTTCTTTTATCATTTTTCTTTTTTTTTTTTCATTACTGTGCAAAACTTGAGCACCTGTTGTTTTTTTTTCCTTATGCATTTTATTTTTCTTTGTAGAGTGATGACTGTTACTAGAAGAGAGGCGGGGTTATGGGCCCAGCTAGGGCATGGTTTTGAGCATTGCACTTTTGAGTCATGGCTCACTTGAAGGGGATGAGACTCATGCCGCATCTTTGGACATTGTTGAAGAAGGCTATAAGGATTAACTCGATGATGATCCAGGACCTGATAGAGCGTTAAATGGATACAACTCACACCTTTCACTTACCTCTAATGAGGGAGATCACCATCATGCTGGGGGACTTTACATACTTAACCAAGATATGTTTCATAGGTATTCCTCTCTCCATTGACTTTAGCATGCATGATTTAATGTTTTAAAGGGATTACATCCTTTGGCTTCTTAGTTGCATTCCCTGAACTAAAGAGAGCTATTTTTTTGAACGATCTAGCATATAAGCTGGTGCTCTTATGGTTACTGAGGATAGGCCGAAGGAGTTAGTGGATAAATATGTTTGCTACTTCTTATTATATGCTTTTATTAAGGATCTTATTTGAGGCCTTAAGAGACGTGGTCAAGATCCATATGGTATCAGTGCTAAAAGACTTGACCTCTTTCATAGCATTGATTAGAGGACTGTGGCATTAGCTCACTTGTATCAGTATCCAAATTGGTGCTACTAAGGCCACTCTTATATGTGTAGCACTTAGCAGGTGCTTATCGGTAGTATCCATTAACTTCCTCTATATTTATGATTCCTTTTATTAGTCTCAAACTAATGTTATGCTTATTAATGGGCTTAGGGCATTGAGTTGGTTTTATTGGCAAGGAACAACTTTGTGGCAAAACATGAAAGATGCTTATACTTGTTTTGAAAAGTAAAGTTCCATGCCTCAGTGAGAGCCCTTTATGGTTGGTAGGCATGCTCGTCTGAACACTCTTACCCTCGATTAGGTATCATTATCCTATAAAGAAAAAGAGCCATATTTTAATTCATGGCCATTTATTTACTATTTCTAAGCCTTTTACTTACAATAGTTGTCTATTCTTATTACAGTTATGCTTAGACTTGAGACGATCTATGGAGGCCTAGCCGCAATAAGTGGTGAAAGCTAAGTGCCTCTCTTATAGACGATGTTTATTTGTTGGACCCTCACCTAATGAGTGGAACTTGACAAATGAATCCATTAATGGCAAGAGGGGTTAGATGCTCAGCCCGTTCTTCAGCATTCGTCCTTAGATATGTTCAAGGCAATGCACCTTATGAAGGTGATGAAGGTCTAAGTGACAATATAATTCATGCTTAGAGAGTAACTAGTTTTAGACATAACCACCTGCCAAATTTGGATGATGGAGGCTTTGTTGGGATGATTTCGTTAGTAAGGGCTACTAAGCAATCTTATGGCATGAGAAGCATAAAGGAATAGTTCTTCACCACGAGGCCCAAAGGACTATTACATAAGGTCCGCACCTACAGCTTAAGGTCATAAGATGGCATGTGCGTCAACCTATAAAGGATTGGAGCCTATCGTGGTAGGCGAGTTGGACCTGTACCTAATAGTTTTATGGAGTTTTACATGACATCCTTAATGGCCTTGATAATATCATTGCAACTCACTCAATCAACTTACACCTTTGAATCAGTCGAAACCACTCACGTAAGTATCATCTACTTGTAATGTTTGTATTATATGTTGCTATTGGTATTCTTATTGCCAAAATGCCTTTTTTTTTTCTTGTAGGTCCCTTGCATCCAGGTTGAGGTTATGGTGGACCTAGTCCCCTCTTTGAAGAAGGCCATAACTCAACAAACTTGATCATTGTAGGTTAGTAACAAAATCAATGATCAAATGAATAAAATATAATAAAATAAAAATATGCATGTTTATGATTGTGTGTGTGTAATTAATGTCATATTCATCTTAACCTTTGCGTGTTTGCAAGGGACCATTATCGAAGAGCTCTAAGGTGCCAAGTAGTGTTTGGTGATGGCTGGGCTTAAATAGAGACTATAGGTCAAGGAACGGTAAAAGCCTTTAAGGAGTATGTGGAGATGAATAGGTAGAGAGATAATGAGGTGACACCTTTAGGGAGCAGAGGGGGTTAAGCCCACCAAACACCTTTAGATTTTAGGATATTTTTCTTTTAGTATGATGCATTTTTTGGATATTATTGATATTTTTAAATAATTGTACAATTATATTGTGCAATTTGAATGTCTTGATGCTTATTGGATGCTTGTTTTGATGGTAGGACCTTTTAGGATACTTTGAGGTGATGATGCCTCCATTATGCTAGACTATATAATATTTCATTTATGAATACCAAATTTAGATTCAAACCTAAAATTTGTCTCTTGACGCATGATTCGGTCATTTTGCTTGCCCCTATTTGCTGATATGTATGTATTTTGGAATAGCTAGGGATAGCTTTTGAGCTAAAAATGCAAGGAAGTGTTGTTTAATTTTCTTATACGCAAAGTAGTTTGTATAGCCAACAAGTTGTCTACACAGACTACTAGTTATCTGTATAGACAACTTTAGTTGGCTGTATAGACTTATACAACTGTTTATAGTTATCAGAGCACTAACTAACCTTTTCCTCTTTTATAAATACCCATCCATAATTTTCCTCTTCAAACCCACTATCTTTAGGCTTTCAACCATGGATAAAGCATTTCTAAGTTCTATCTCATCTCAAATTGGTATAATCTTCCTTAGGTGGGCCTTGAGGCTCTTCACTACCTCTTAGTTGTCAGTTTAGATGCAAATTTCTTAGAAGTACCATATGATTTATAAGATTCTACCACTTATTCTTATACTTTAAAGATATCACGATTTATCCCTGCTAGAGGAATTTTGGGTAATTCTTAATTATCGTGTCATAGCTACAAATCAGATTGATTTGCCATAACTAGGTTACCCAAAAATCAAGAAAATGATAAAGCTATTTAACTTGCGGTATGGTGAGGTGCCCAAGTACATATTAGGGGAGAAGAAAGTCCTTATGGTCCCTTTTCTTATTCTTTACTTGCATATGCTCGCATTGTAGCAGCTATTTTGATGGATGAGTTTTAATCGTTAAAAGAAGGTATGGAGATAGATCTACAAATTTTGCTCTTTCTGGATGAAGCTAAGTCAGGAAAACTCTTGTTTAGACTATTCTAGGTGAGGCCATTATGGACTTGAACAAAGTGACCCTTGACCTCAATAATTCTTTCTCTGGGAACTTGTTGTTGCTTTAGGTATGAAACTTTCTACAATCTTTGTTTTTATTACTTTTATTTTTATTTTTATTTCTATTCTTATTACTCTAATTTTTTCATGGACCACCCTTGCGATTTTTCAATCTAATCCCTTTTGCTTAGGTCCCTCTTTTAGGTTTTCAACCTAATAAGCTTATTCATCTATCTCTTTATTTATTTATTTTCTTTTTTGGATATGTCTGCAAGAGAGGCTAGAGTTATTAGCTACTCCTAATGTGGATGCAAGGCTTTACTACATGTAACACCATATGAACCATCATCTATTGAGACTTGCGAAGAACAATGACGTGTGGACTGAGTAGACGTCTTACGTCACTATTATTGACATTTGCGGGACTTGCTAATGGTAGAGCCTTAAGCGAGTCACTTTGAAGACTTACAAGGACTACGTGATCATCCTGACTTTGGCATCTGACACATTCTATGGTCCATACCTTGTGTGCTACTAGTTTAGTGCCCCTGAAAATAGGGTTGACTCCCTTCCTTCTTTCATCGAGGGTCCATTGTCTTAGTGCTTCTTGTATAGAGTTATGACCACTCAGGCCAATCATCACATTTGTGACTACTATACCAGTGCAAACCCTAATCCTGAGGAGAATGCTAATTACATGGCTTGGTTATATGACTTTTAGAATTGCAGGGATCTTTCCATCTTAACCAAGCATTGACGAGCAATGAAACTTTATAGAAAAAAACTTTAATATATTTTAGTTTTAGCTTAATTACATGTTTGATTGAATTTACATTAATTATGTAATTGTATTTCCCTTTTATATTTTGTTTGTCATTAATCATTTATATTTTGCATATTATACATTAATCAAATGCATGATCACCATTTTTAATAATGGCACATTAGATCATCCAATTAGCTTGTGTAATTCCTCTACCTTAGAGACTCTTCATCCTTCCCTTTTAACTTTATCTGCTTTGACTCAATCGTCCCGCCATTGGTCCCCTAGTGGCCAGTCATACTATCGACTTTTACTCTCTTACACACACACACACACACACACACACACATAGACATATATATATATATATATATATATATGAGTGATGTTTCAATGGTTACTGCAATTTCAGCCTTTAGATTAAAAATATAATAGTTCTGATCATTTTGACTTAGAATTAATTCTTACACTAAAAGTTGTAAACCATTTATTATTTAGTTGTAAAAATAGTACCCATCCATGGAAACGTAACCATTTGAGGATTTTAAGCTTATGGCCTAATCGCCTTTAATACTAGGTCACCAATCTTTATGGTACTTACTCTAAGCCTCTTATTGAATGTGTGAGCCATCCTAGTCTAGTACAATGAAACATGATAAAAAACCTTTAACCTTTTCTCATCTAGGAGAGCTAATTATTCATACTTATTCTTTACCCACTAATACTCATCAATCTTTAATTCGATTAACACTCGCAGGGACTTCACCTCCACCTCAATCGGTAAGGCTGCTTCCATCCCATACATAAGAGTGTATGGTGTCATCCCAATTGACATTCTTACCATGGTTTGATACCGCTATAATGCGAAGGACAACTTCTTAGACCAATCCTTATAAGTTTATATTATCTTAGCGAAAATGTTTTTGACATTCTTATTAGCAACCTTAACTATTTTACTGGTTTGTGGCCTATAAAGTGATGACTTGTGGTGGGCTACTCTGTAGTTCTTTGGAATTACTCTGATCTCTATCCAAAAATGAACCCTTTTATCCATAATAATGTGATACGACACCCTATAACAACAAATGAGGTTATACTTAATAAATTGAGCCATCTGCTTTGTCCCTAGCTTTTTGAGAGACTCAGGCTTTACCCATTTTGAGAAATAATCTACTGTTAACATGTTGTACTTATGGCCCATATAGAAGTTGGTATGATTTCCTTGCTCATGTCAATCCCCCATACTGCAAATGGCCTTGGTTAAGTTAGGTTTTATAGTTCCATTAATGGCAAATGATTGAGGTTGCCATGGATTTGACACTTGTGGTAGCTTTGAACCATCTGAATGCAATCCTATTTCATTGTGGTCCAAAAGTAACCTATTCCTAAAATTGTCCTTACTAGTGTTTTTCCATTCATATGGGGACCATAGGTTTCTACATATACCTCTTTTATGAATTTGTCTACTTATTCTTTCACTAACCATCTTAGATGGACATTGTTTGACATTCTCTTATAAAACACATCATCATAAACTATAAATAATGATGGCAATTTCTAGATCACCTCCTTATCCCTCCTTTATGCCTCCTCAAGGTACTCACCACTTTCTAAGTACCTTCGCACATCATAGTACCAAGGGTGATTTTTAAACAATACTTACATTACCCTTTTATCAACATAGAATGTTGTTGTATATATGAGTCCAATGGGCAATTTCATTGGCATTACCTTCGGCCCATCCTATATAGAAACTGATATTTCTAATGTATATACCATCACATTCTCTTCGCATAGCAAACAATGAAATAAGATTCTTTAAAAATTTCATGTCAGTTCCTTCAAATGTTATAAATAGGGACCTAATCATTATTTATTTAATTCATATTCATCAATCACATCAGAGAACACTAGCAATGAATCCCTAAACGCTTTAACAATCTTAACCCTTATTTGTACCAAAAGTTCCAAATCAAATGCACAGGCCTTATATTTGGCCATGTTGTTGGTCACCCTGAAGTTTAACTTTTTAGTGATGGGAAAGAATTATCCTTTTAGAGATATCATAATCACACCAACACCTACTCCTTTCTTGTTCATAACTTCATCAAAATACATTTTCTAACCTAAAGGCTCAATGGCTCCTAACCCTTCATTTAGGACCTAAAGAGAATCTGATTCTCCTTACTCAAGTGCTTGTTATGCTAGATATTTTGCATCTGCTCGACACTTGACCACCTTTTTTATAATGTATTTAATCTAAAATTCAGTCAATAATATCAACCATAATTTTCCTGTTAGGGAAGGGGCCTCATGTAGGTACTTGACTAAATCAAGCTTTGAAACCACTTACACGTAGTAAGACTTAAAATACTGCCTCAACTTCTTTATGGCCTCTAACAAAGCCAAATAGGTTTTTTATACCTTATTATCCTTCTCTTCATAATAAAGATTATTGATATAGCACACAACGTGTTCGTTTCCTATTTCATCTTCTTGTGTTAACATTGCCCTTACAAATCTTTCTTCTACTATCAAATACAAGATCAATGGTTTTCCAGGCTTTAAGAGTTTATGTATTGTTAGATGGTAAAATACTCTTTTATCCTCTCCAAAGCTATTTCCCACTGTGTGTTCCACTTTGTCGGTTGATCCTTCCTTAATAACTTGAATATTGGTTAGTAGAAAGCTCTTCCTATGAACCTATTGATATATTGCAAATGAGCTAAGAAACCCACCCCAAACCTCATTTTCCATCTAAGGCATGGGTATGTCCTAAATAGCCTTTACCTTATCCGGATCCACTTCAATACCCTTCTTGCTCACCATATGTCCCAATAGTTTGTCATACGTAACTTTAAGCATACATTTCTTAGGATTCAAACTCTAGTTATATTCATCAACACTCTTTAAGAACTTTTTGAGAGCTTCAAAATGTCTTTTCATTGTTTTTGACTTTACCATCATGTCATCCATATACACCTCCACTTTTTTTACGGACTAAGTCATGAAACAAGGTAGTGTCCATATGTTGGTATGTTGCCCCTATGTTCTTTAATCCAAAAGATATACAAAATAATTTAAAATAATAGAAAAAATATTTGCCTTATGGGCAATTCATGTGGGGAGAGGAGTCCTATTGAAGGTAGAAACAAGAGAAAAATTATCCCCATTAGGAGGGTGGGATAGGGGATATCTCCTGCCTTGACCATTTACCATTCTTAGGTTAGTGTCTTATTTATCCAATTTTTTAGAATTATGATGAAATAATATAATATCAGAGGTAAATTTGATGCAATAGTATAAGATTGGGGGCATTTTGACAAAAAAAGTTCATGTCATCCTCATTTCTCACTTTGTTACAAGTCGAGGGACATATTTGGCCCTTTAACCTTTATTCAACCTATCTATAGCTCAAAGAATTCATTCTCATCCATATTTGATAGTTTCGCTGCACCTTTTGAATAAATCTATTTGACAATATAAGGACCTACCTAGTTTGGCCTAATCTTCCCTTGAGGATCTTGAGCTTGTGGTTTGATCGCCTTCAACACCAAGTCGCCAACCCTTATGGTTGTTAGTTTAACTATCTTGTTAAATGAATAGGCCATCATGGTCTGATATAACTGGATGTAGTAGCCTTCAAATTCTTATCATCTAACTATTCAAATATACTTCTCATCCACCAGTACTCTAAAATCTCTAACTTGACTTACACTCGCAGAGACTTCACCTCTACTTCAATTGGCAATATTACCTCCATCCCATATAGAAAGGAGTATGGTGTTGTTTAATGGCTAATTCTTCTTTTTTCTTTTATAAATTTATTCCCTTTAAAATTCATGTATTACTAATTAATTTTGCATATTAATAGTCCTAATACATTTAAATTGGTGCTTTATAAGTGAAAAGTTAAAAATGAAGAAAAGCAAGGTCTAAGAGAAAAAGGAGCAATACATGGCCATATGGCTTAGGTGCATGGCCTTATACCTCAGCAAGGCCAAAAGATGGTAGAGAAGTAAGGCACGCGACCTTAATGGATGGCCATACATCTTGATGGATTATCATAACTAAAGGGAAATCACAAAAATACACAATCATGCTTCAATAGGCACACGGTCGTGCTCCTCTTTAATGTAAAAAATGCAAGTAGAGATCTTCATGAATTTTTTTCCTTGTGAAGACATTTAAGCTTCCTCTTTCAAAGGCATGGTTAGAGCACTATTTAAAGGAGAAAATAAGCTATAATAAGGTCATGAAGGATTAACCTAAGGAAGAAAACAATGTTTAAAAATGCTATTAAGAATTTAGAGAGAGAAAAGGTGCAAACAATCAAAGAAATCAAGAAGTTCTTGGTTACTCTAACAACTAATTTGATTGTTTTCTTTTCTTCTTTCTTTCTTATTATGAACTAAATTTCTTTGGGATAAGTTTGTGAATGTGTATTGTGTGATTTATTTTGGTTATTCTTAATCTAAGTTTTTTAGGTTTCATTAATTATTTATGCTAGCAATTATTAAGTGCTTCATGTTTAATAAACTATCCATTATTCATCTTAGTTTTGTGAATTGACAATTGAGAGATGTTTTTCATAGAATGGATCTTTCAATAATTGGCTTGTTTTATTATTGAGTTAAGAAACCATAAAAAACCATCGCAATCCTTGGAGCCTTGCATTATGAGGCAATTACATGATGTTTAGCTTTTGAGTTGGGGAACCTTTAGCTTAACATGCTCTTGCATGTCAATTTCTACTCGAAAGGGAATAATTGATCCCCATAGTGGCTCAATAGTAGCTTTTGATGCATGAACAAATTAGGCAAGGATTAGGAAGCTATTAAAAGATCACTATGTGAAGTTCAACCCCTAGCCATTCCCATCCATTGGTTGTCTCTCATTACTATTAGTGTTTAATTTACTTTTCTTACTTACAACATCAATTTTCACCTTTTATTAGTTCTTTAGATAATATAAACATAAGATACTTTGTACTTAATTTTGATTCTTATGGGAATGATATTCATACTCACAAGTACATTATTACTTTTGACATGTGCACTTACAACTTAAGGATTTTTCATATAACACACACCCATCATCAAGTGTCATCCCTATCGACATCCTTGGTGTAGTTTGATACCCTCACAGTGTAAAGGATAACTTCTTAGACCAATCCTTATAAGCTTTCATCATCTTAACATACCTATTAGTAGCCTCCATGACTCCTTTAGCTTATGGTCTATAAGTTTATGACTTGTGATGTGTTACTCCATATTTTTCTAAGATCTCTTTAACTTTAGCATGAAAATGAACCCCAATATCCATAAAGACATGGCGTGGCACCCTATAATGATAGATGAGGTTTCTCTATGAATCAGTCCATCTGCTTTGCCCTCAATTTATTGAAAGACTCGAATTTTACCTATTTCAAAAAGTAATCCACTGCAACCACAATGTACTTATGTCCCCTTGTAGAAGTTGGTCTAATTTCTCTGATCATGTCAATCCCCCATGCTATTGATGGCTATGGTGAATTCAGGTTTTGTAGCTTAATTAACAGTAAATTATTGAGGTTGCCATGAGCCTGGCAGTTGTGATAGCTTCAAACCATCTAAATGTCATCATGCTCCATGTAGTCTAATAGTAAACCATTCTCACAATTTTCCTTGCCAATGTTTTACTATTCATGTAGGGGCCACATATCCCTACATGTACCTTTTTCATGACATTAATCTGCTTCCTTTTTTATTATACATCTCAGATGGATGTCATCTGGCATTCTCATGTATAACACACCATCATAGACATTGAATTGTAATGTCAATCTTTTGAATAACATCTTTATCTTCCTTTTTGGCCCCCTCGTGGTACCCTTCATCTTCCAAATACCTTTGAACATCGCGGTACTAGGGATAATTTTCCACTATCATTTGCACCACTCTTTCATCGATATGGCACAATGACATAGACCTAAGTGTCATGAGTGGCTTCATTTGCATTACCTTTTGTCCATCCCAAATAGAAAACAAAGTTGCTAGGGAATCGACAATTGAATGCTCCTTTTGCTGTAAGTGATGAAACATGATTCTCTAAAAATTTTGCATCAATCTCTTCAAGTGTTCCAAATATGGTCTCAGCCATTCTTCTTTTAACCCCTACTCATTAGTCACTTGAGAAATAACTAGTAATGAGTCTTTGAGCACTTCAACTGTCCTAACCCATACTGCCTCAAAAGTTCAAACTCGAGTGAACAAGCTCTATACGCTGTCATATTATTAGTCACCTTGAAGTCAAGCTTTTTGGTCACATGGAAAAGTTATCCTTTTAGTGATATCAAAATTACCCCCCCCCCTCCCCCCCCCCCCCATAGTTACTCCTTTCTTATTCATTGCTCCATTAAAGTACATCCTCTAGCCTTGAGGCTCAATTGACCTTTAACCTTCATATGGGAATTAGGGAGATTCGAATTCTCCTTCTTCAATTGTTGTTGAGCCAAATATTCTACAACTACTCGACCCTTAGTCAACTTTTTAGTTACATACTTAATGTTAAATTTTGTCAACAGTATCAACCATTTTGCTAGCTTTCTAGTAAAGGAAGGTGCATATTGGAAGTATTTGATAGGTTTAATCTTTGAAACAACCTCGACTGAATATGATTAAAAATAGTGCCTTAACTTTTTCATGGCCCACACCAGCATCAGACAAGTCTCTCCACTTGATTATCTCTCTCCTCATATGGGTGCAGTTTCTTATTGAGATTGTACACAATGTGCTCGTTTCTAGTCTCATCTTCTTATGCTAACATCATCCCAACATAGGTTTCTTATAATATTAGAAATAAAATTAATGGTTCCTTATTTTCAAAGGTTTTAATACTAATGGCTTGACTAAATACTCTATTATCATTTTGAAGGCTCTTTGGAATTGCTCATTCTACCTCACTGATTAATCCTTCTTTACAAATAGGGTGAGTCTTTATGCTAATATATTATAGACAACCAAGAAACCCCATATCACCTTTTTTTTTTTTTTTTAACAATGGGCATATCTTGAATAGCCCTCACCTTATCTATATTTACTTTAATGCCCTTCTCACTTACCACATGCCTTAATAATTTACCAAATGTAACCCCAAACATATACTGCTTAGGTTCAACCTTAGATTATACTCATCAACTCTCTTAAAAAAATTTCTCAAGAGCTTCAAAATTCTCTTCCCTTGTCTCAGATTTTACCATCATGTCATCCATGTACATCTTAAATTCTTAATGGATTAAATATTGAAATAAAAAAAATTGCCATCCATTGATATGTTGCTCCCACATTCTTCAACCTAAATGCAATCACTTTATAGCTATATGTTCCTTACTCCATGATAAAGGTTGTCTTCACCTTGTGAGTGATTACCATGTGAATTTGATTCTATCCTGAGAATCCATTCATAAAGTAGTACATAATGCACATTGCGACGCTATCTACTACCACATTAGCATAAGGTAGAGGGAAATCATCCTTCAAGTAAGCCTTATTCAAGTCCCTGTAATCCACACACATCCTTACTCTCCCATCTTTTTTGGCACTAACATTATGTTAGACAACCACTTAGGGTAATCAACTATTTATAAGAACTTGGAATTCAACTACTTCACCAATTATTCTTTAACCAATTAAGCATATTCAGGTCTCATCCTTCAAAGCTTTTGCTTTACACATCTAATATGTGCATAAGTCGACATTCTATGTTTAACAATTCACCTGTCAACCCCCAATATATCCTCAAATGTCCAAGCAAAGACCATATGGTACTTTTTGAGTAGTTATTCAAACTTTCATCATTCTTGTAGTGTCATAATCATTAGCAATGAGCAATATTTTTAAATTTGTATGCTAAGATTAAATGTAGTGGTATGCACAAAATTAATATTAAATAGCTCATGAAATGATGCATGATATGCGTAATACCATCTCAGAGCACATTACACAAATAAGCAAACTCATCATTCATTGCCTTAAACTTGAAAATAAATACATCATCTTTAAAAAGACTAGAAATAATAACATCAATAGTATCAGGAAAGATAGCTTCTTTTGACGAGTTGGCAAGGATCTCTTGGGCATTAGTCTTATCTTCTTCCATAACATTCTTTTTGTTAGTCATCTAAGCTGCACTCGAGTTGCCAACTTGTTCAGTGCTTGATCCCTTCTCAATTTTGTGTCAACCATCACTTTTACAACCCTTTCGAAGTCTTGTTTCATCTTACAATCCCCGAACTCAATATGAAGTTCTCCCAAAGGACCACCCCTTCTAACTCAGCTTGATCTTATACCTTCTCACCATCACCTATGTCCTCAATGGAATTCATAATCATATCCTTAATATTCATTAAAGTCAACCCAGTATATGTGCCTTTAATGAACTTATACAATTTGGTGTATCCCTATTATAGATCTATGAGAGAGGGATCTTGATTTATAACTTCAAACTTCTATTTCATAGAATCGATACTCATCGCCTAAAACTTTTGGTCTAGCAAATATTGTTCATGCTCCTCATTAGTAATTTTCCACTTATCATTCCACAACTAAATATTCAAAGGGTTATATAAAACCATAATTTCTTTTGATCTTTAGTACTTTCCTTCTCAACAATATATTTTCCTTTTTTGTTTTTTTTTTCTTCTTATCCTCCTCATCTGATAAATCTCTATAGTTTAGATAACTTGTTTCCCTAACTCCCATATGAAAGAATGATTTTTCTATATCATCCCTGATGTCATCACCAGTGGTTTCTCATCATAGTTAATGGTTTCTTTCGCGTCTTCTCCCACTACTTCTCCTTCTTTCATGAATAAATCATATAAAGGCCTATATAGATCAACCATTTATAGTTTATATCTTTTCCCATTACAACCTAGTACCCTTATAGCAGCTTAAGTTGGAATCTCTAAAAACTTTGAAACTTCTATAAAATTCTTTCCCAATCCTTGGCCTAACAGAAAATCCATATTCTTCATGATTCCCACTAGGTCTGAGTCAACCCATTTATCTATAACTCTAGTAACTTGAAAAAGCATAAGGTGTAGTATGACTATGCTCAATGTAGACATGATTTTTTCAACTTCTGCACAAATAGTCAATACCTCGCCCATGTAAGGAATCTTAACTTTTTGATGCACCATGGATGGCATTCCTCCTAATGGGTGATACCATGGCCTTGACAATAGTAGTGAAAAAGTGATAATGATGTAAATATCCAAGGCCAACCTAAAGATTCACTTCAACTTCAAGGCTCAATCACAAGGGAAAGACTCAAAAGGTTCAAAGAAGCAATTGGGTTATTCATGCAATAAGAAATAGCCATTGGGTTAACCCAAGAAGAACAAAGGAAGCAAGAAGCTTAATTATTTGGAAATGGCAACGTGGACTCTTCAAAAGAAGCCTTTAACTTGATCCACTGAAGTCCAATATGTGAAGAGGCCTATGACCATTGTTATTTAGCCAAGGCACCATTTAGATGCCCAATTTAGCCAAATATGAAGAAACTTCCTCATTAGGCTAAATTCCTCTCTTAAAATAATTAAGAACTTTTGTATTTACTTATGTAAGAAACTTCTTTTATAATTAGAAGGATATCTAACGTATATTTTAGTTATTTCCTATTTAACTTAGAAGTATCCTTTTTTCTAAATAGATTAGGCAAATTTCAAAGACTATTTAAGAAGTAATTATTAGGGTTTATAGAAGCTTTGTAAAAGCTATAAATAGCCCTTCTTATTCAACCAAATCTATCATTGAAGAATATTTCTTTTCGCAAATTGTTTATGAGAGTTAATTCTCTTCTTGAATTCTATTATGACTTAGTGAGATTGTTAAGTGAGTTCTTAATAATTTCACAAACATGTTTAATATAGGTCCTAAATTACTTAGTTAATTAAAGATTGAGATTAACATCTCTTAAATATTTATAATTTGGTTTGCTAGAAACAAGTTTTTTAAAGGTCTAATTGGGATTTGAGAGTTTATCTTGTTGATCTTTGAATTGCGATTTGGGACTTGTGTTCTACATATAAATAAGGATCCAAAAATCAACCTCACTCGTATCATATAGGGTTGTTCAAGACCATAAATTCCACTAATAGCTCCACTATCCTAGTTTTCACCACAGTCTTAAACATACTAGTGACCAGCCTATACTATCATCATAGGCCCATATGATATTATTCGACACCTCTAAATTCTTCTTTGACACTTAAACTTATGTATAAGCTTTAAATGGAAAATGTTAATCCTAGATCCATTATCCATCATTATATATGGAGTTTGCTTCCCCTTCATCTCTTGAATTTCAACTTCCATACATAATCTCTACCTCAAAGACTCCATAATTCTTACTAACCATGCATGATTAACATGTCATGAGAGGTTAATTTCATGTAAGAAGAAGATAAATTAACTTACCTATTTCCCAAAACTAAAAAACCTTAGGATTCCTTCCTAGGGAGCTCACTATTCTCCCTTTCCTTCTTCTTATTATTATTATTCTTCTTCTTTATTTCCTTATTTCTTCCTTAGCTTTCTCTTTCTTTTGTTGCACCTCATGTTTTTCCTATCTATTTTGATTCTAAATGGTGAAAAATTCAACTTGCAAACCTATTATAGCAAGACAAAATCATGGTGTTTCATTTTTATTGAAGTTCACTTTTCCTCTTTTAGTCCCTATTTTTCACTTCTTAAGTATCTTCATCCATCTTCTAATCCCTAGATGCTCCTTATACTTTTAAATAAACTATATAACACCATTATTTATGATGTTATAACATGCACACAATATAAGATAATTTTTCATGCAACTATGCAAACATTACATATACGTTCAAGTGTCCTAAATGTAATGGTGCAAGTGTCATTGTCATGCCTATCCAATTCACATGTATAAACAATCATTTATCCAAAGCATATATTTAAATATAATGTAATTAAAATACATATAATTTGGCCTGATGATGTTACAATTCTCCCCCTTTTATAGAAATTTCATCCTTAAAATTTTATTTACCAGAACTTTAGAATAGATACGAATATTGTCATCTCATGTATTCCTTTACTTCCCAAGTGGCCTCCTTTAGTGAGTGATGGCTCCATCTCACTTTAACTATGGGTATCACTTGATTCCTTAACTGTTTTAGTTAATGATCAAGAATTTCAACTTGTTGTTCATGATAAGTCATATCATCAGACAATTCGATCTCTAACTCTGATAATACATGGTTAGGATCAGACCGATACCTTCGAAGCATAGAAACATGGAACACATCATGTATATGAGATAATTCTACTGGTAATGCTAATCGATATGTAAAAGGCTCAATTCTCTCTATAATCTCATATGGCCCAATGTACCTTGGACTCAACTTTCCTTGTTTACCAAACCTAATAGCACATTTCCATGGTGAAACCTTCAAAAATACTTTATCTCCAACCTGATATTCCATTTCTCATTTATGCTTATCAACATACCCTTTTTGCTTATCTTGAGCAGCTTGCAAACATCCTCTGACTACTTAGATTTTGGCCACTGTATCACGTACCATCTCGAGACCCTCTAACTGTCTCATCCCTTCAATATCCTAACAAATTGGACATATACATTTTCTGCCATGTAAAGCTTCATATGGTGCCATACCAATATTGGAGTGATAGCTATTATTATATGCAAATTTCATTAATGGCAAATGATCAACCCAATTGCCTTTTGAATTCTAACATACAAGCTCGTATCATATCCTCTAATGTTCGAATAGTCGTCTCTAATTGACCATCAGTCTGTGGATGAAAAGCAATGTTAAAATTCAAATGAGTACCCAAGGTTGTTTGTAAGTTGTTCCAAAAATAAAAAGTAAATCGAGGATCTCTATCCACACAATAGAAATAGGAATGTCATATAATCTCATAATCTCTGCAACATATATTTTAGCCAATTTATGAAGTGAATATGTTTGTCGTATAAGCGAGAAATGTGTAGATTTTGTGAGTCTATCTACAATAACCCAAACAACATTATGCATTTTCTGTGTCTAAGACAATCTGATAACAAAATCTATTGAAATTTTCTCCCATTTCCATAAGGGAATAGATAAAGGATGCAACTTACCTATCAGCATTTAAAGTTGTTCATTGATCTATTGGCAGGTTAAACATCTTGATACAAATTGAACTATATATTTCTTCATCGATGACAACTGAAGATGTGACTGCAGGTTTCTATACATTTTTGTACTTGATAGTTCTTTATTTTTAAGTATTTTTAAGGCTAATTTTATTGTTAATTGAGTCTAATTTGAAAAAAAATACCAGAGTTCTTTATTTTTAAGACTAATTTTATTGTTAATTGAGTCTAATTTGAAAAAAAAAATACTAGATAATGTCTCACTTTTGGCTTGTATTTTGTAATTTTATAGGAAATCTTGGAAATTGGAGCTTATTAATGAATTATAAGAGTTTTATGAGTGGAATTATGTAGTTTCTGACATCCAGGGACCAAAATAGAAATTTGATAGTTTATGGACCAATTTTGATATTTTTCAGATACAATTTGAGTTTAATCCTCATTCAAATTAGGAAGTGCCCGTGTAAAAGAGGAAGAGTTCATGTTTCACCAGGTCCTATTCAAAATAGGAAAGTTTATCATTAGTTTCATTTTCCTAATTCGTGAAGGATTCCTCATTATTCCTATTTTGAAGGGCAATATGAGTTTATAAATAGGGAAGGAAGTTTTTGTTTTGGATATATAATATTTTATGGAGAGAGTTTTTGTTTATTTTATTTTTAAAGACAAGTCTTTTGTTTTATTTTTATTTTTCTAGAGAAGAAGATGTCCACAATAAGAAAATTATTGGTCATCCATCAAGCTTGAAGAAAATTGAATAATACAAGGGTTTTATCATGAAAACTTTTATATTTTATTTTCTTTTTATTTTGATGTTGGTTAATAATTCAATTATGAATTATATTAGTTAGACACTTGCATATGATGAACCCTAAGATGAGTTTTGAATTGCGATTTTTTAGATAATACAATATTTTCATTATTTTATGGAATTCAATTGTGTTTGTTCTTTATTTCCTTGAATTGATATATCTAAAATATTGATTCATGTTTTGTAATTCTTTAACTTATATTGAGAAATCAAGTTATTGACTAGATTTAGTACAATTGAAAGGAGTTACATGTACCCCCAAAGATAGGATAACATAAAATTTTCGCATTAGGGTAAAACCTAATAGTGAAATTCAAAGAACTATAATGCAATTTTAGGGGGTTTTAATTAGGAAGAGATTCCAACTAATCAACCTAGAATTAGATGTTAATGATCTTGAGAAGGGCTTTAACAAACTAAAGGGATTTCCACGATTCCATAAATATTAAATCAAATTATATTGTTGGAAAATTAATTACTTGATAAGTCTTAAGGGGATTCAATACTTGAGTGTCATTTGTCATACTGGTCGCATTTTTCCCACTATCTAGTTCATATTTTCATTATTCTAATTTGTCGAATTAATTTGTTTTAGTTATTAATTAGTAATTAATTTACTTAAATTTACAAGTTAAATAATAGAGAAAGAGCTAATGCTAGTACTTTTAGTTCTTGAGGGATCGATACTCGATACTCCTATGTTATACTATACTCGATAGGTGCACTTGCCTACTTGATCTATAGTTGTTGGCCTCAGACTGTATCAAGTTTTTGGCGCCGTTGTCGATGACTAAAATATTAGGAACACTTGATATATATTAATTTAGCTAATTTTTACTTTTCATATTTTTTTCATCTCATTTTACCCTTCTTCTGTTAGTTTTGTTGTGGTTTCTACTCCTTTTAGGGATTTTAATGGTGTATGACTCTAAACCACATAACTAAGCTAGAACCTAAAGATGCTAAAATATAGAGAACTTTCCATTAGAATTTAAGGCAAAAGTGTTAAGGGACGATTGAGCATAATTAAGAGATAGTAATCATGGCAAATGTCTATGTTTGACTACGCCAAACCCACTATGACAAATGCTGGAACAAACATATGAGACCCGCTGTTGCATCCAATAATTTTGAAATCAAGCCAAATATCATTCAAATGGTGTAGCAGCCAATACATTTTGATGGTTTGCTAGATGAAGATCCAAATTTCCATCTAGTTGATTTCTTGGAAATATGTGACACTTTCAAGATCAATGGAGCTACGAATTATGCCTTTCGTTTAAGGTTATTCCCATTTTCATTAAGGGGAAAAGCCAAATGGGGTTAAACTCACTTCCTAAAGGTTCTATTACTACATGGAACTAGATGACAAAGAAGTTATTGTTGAAGTATTTTCCACCTATGAAATCGATAAGATTAAGGAATGATATCTCATCCCTAATTCTAAGTCACTTTATGAGATGTGGAAATGATTCAAAGATTTATTGAAAAAGTGTCCACAATATGGGTTAAACACTTGGGTTCAGATTCAGACATTCTATTACAGATTGAATCAAATGACTCGTCAAATAATAGATGCAGCGGCAAGAGGCTCTCTCAACAATAACACACTAGATGGAGCTCAAACATTGATTGAGGAGATGGCAATGAATGAATATTAGTGGCAAATAAATTCAAGGAGTAACAAACCTGCTGGTATGTATAATATTGATTCATTCACTACTTTGGCAAGTCAAATTGAAGCTTTGAATAGGAAGAGATGGATTGGTTTTAGCACCACAAATGGCTTAAGTGTTGCAATGTGACTTGTGTGGAATGGGACATAAAAACCAAGATTGTCCTAATATGCTTGGAATGCAACAAGAGCAAGTGTAACTATATGGCAAATGTTCCAAGATCATAAAATAACCCCTATAGTAGCCCTATAATACAGGATGAAGAAACCACCCAAATTTCTCATAGGGGAACTAAGGGCAGTAAAGGAATAATCCTCCACTGGGTTACCAACACAACAACAACCACCCCAAGAGAAGAAATCACATTTGGAAGAGGTAATGGCCAAATTCATCTAAGCATCTGATGTTTGACTTGAAGCTCAGGATGCCACTTTGAAGAATTATGAAACAATGTTGAGAAATCAAGGAGCTTCCATCCATAATTTAGAGAATCAAATTAGACAACTTACTAAAATGATTTTAAAAAGGCCATAAGGTAGTTTGCCTAGTAATACAAAGACAAATCCTAAGGAACATGTGAAGGCGATCACCCTTAGGAGCGAAAAATAATTATAAGCTGGACCTAAAGCTCAAGTCGAGGAGAGGAGTGTAGCGGAGACCCAGGACCAAGGTGATGCATGTCCTAAGCCGGTTAAGGAATTCAAACCTACCATTCCATATCCTGCGAGACTTAAGAAAGATCACTTACATGAACATTATGGTAAGTTTTTGGAACTTTTTAAGCAACTCCACATTAACTTACTAT
>CATIWR010110083.1:0-22096 GCA_949677035.1 Omphalea diandra
ATTGGATATACTATTTATGTTGGTTGTAATCTTATTTCTTGAGGTTCATGCATACAACAGATAGTCACCCAGTCCACCACAGATGCAGAATACTGAGCATAGCCACTGCTACTTCGGAAGCTGTCTGGTTGGAATATGTTCTGAATGAAATTGGTTTTCTTCCATTTACTACTCCAACACTATGGTATGATAATGTTCCATCCACATACTTGACAATGAATCCTATTTTTCATTATCATTCTAAACACTTGGAGATTGACTTTCATTTTGCGCGTGACAGAGTTAGTAAAGGTGAACTTCAAATCCGATGTTTGTCCTCTAAAGATCAAATAATAGATATGTTAGCTAAAGCTTTTTTTGGGTCCCAGTTTCTTCTTGTGTGTGACAAGCTTAACATCTTCCCCAAACTAAAACCTGCTAAGCTTTAGGGAGAGTGATAAGATTATATTTTAGTAATTCAAATTTTGATGTATCAGTTTGTATTGGAATAACTTAGTTTAAACTTCGATAAGATAGTTTTTCTATAGTAATAAACTTAGCTTATTCTCTTGTTCTGTATATATTGAAGATGATATTCAATAGAAGAATTATGAAAAACAATGCTCAAACTCTAGTTAATACAAATATATATATCCATTTAAAAGAAAAATTGCCGATGTTGAATATATTTTATCACTTTATATACTCATTCAATAATATGGTGACACATAAATTATTTATAATTTTAATAAATATAATATAGATATAATTATTCTTTTACTTGAATATATATACCTAATTTTAAATTTAATGTGCTTGAAAGCTTTAGTGAAAGAAAACAAAATTGAAGAAATGAAGATCTCAAACTCTTCCATTGTGTAGAATGGTTTATGTACAAATTAGGAACTCTGTTAACTACCTAATAGAGTTTAATAATTTTCTGACTAAAATTTCTTTGACAGACTAGTAACAGAACAACTAACAAAATAAATATAGTAATTTTAGCTCATCAATCCCCATTTTTACTTGATGTAATATGCCCATCGTATCCAAAAAGTGTTTGTAAGGTGCTGAATACAATGCTGTGGCAAAGACAACAGCTAATATGCCCAATTTGGTCAAAGTTTGATGAGCATCCTCCATATAAAAATAGTCGAAGCAATAAAAGGAGAAACAGATCATAATAATCAAGCAACCAAGAGATTATTGCAACGGATCCATGGAAGATATAATGGATCATCAGGTAGCAATTTCAGAATCCTGCCATCGAGAAATCCATGTTTGTTGTTTTATTAAAGCTACGAGAAGAAAAGATCATTGCCAAGAAGTAAAATTCATAGAAGTCAGTTCTTAGAGTGACAATCACAGAACCGTGGTTTTCATATAGATGAAGAAAAAATAGTGAATGTGAATCTTTCCAAAGATTAAGACCATAAATTGATTGAACATTAATTGATTGAGGTTGAGTGACAACGAATGCTAGGACTGAGCAATAATTAGTTGAAATTAAAAAAAAAAAAAGTTGACTGAACCAAATCAGTTTAATTTTTTTATTCGATTTTTTATATAAGTTCAATTTAGCTCGGTCCTATTTTTAAAAAAAAATTGATGAGTTGGATTCAATTTTATTTTTGTAGAAAAAATTTGATTTAACGAAATCGAACCTATATTAAATCGAAATAATAATAATTTAAAATTATATTAAACCAAGATTATTCAAATCAATTTCATTATTTATATTAAAATATATAAAATTTTATTGAAAAACTAATTTTTTGTATTAAAAATATTTGAAATATATTATACAAACCATTATCTATATTAAATTATTTAAAATTAATTTTTAAATAGTCAATTCAAATCGAACCAAACCATGGCCGAACTGAACTAAATTAATTTGATTTAATTCTTATATTTAGTTCAGTTTAGTTTGATTTGCATTTCTTTTTTGAAAATTTGATTGTTCAGTTTTTTTAATTAGCTGGTTTGATCTTAATTATGATAGTAGGTTAAGAATAGATTTTGAGAAGTGAAGATCAGTATCTTTAAGATGTTGATTGTCTCACTATATTACTACTGGTAAATACTATTAGGATAGAACAACAACTAAGAGTTTGCAGATAGCAACTGTTTTTAGAATTTCGTACATTTTGGAATTATAAAATAGAAAGTTATAGATAAGGAAGGAAAAAGAAAAGATAATATCTTCATATAGACTATTAATTTTTTTGTAGATACAAAGAAAAATTAATGACAATTAACTTAGCACCCTTTCGAAAAAATATAACTAAAAGTTTAAGTTTAGTAACTGTAAACACTTAAAATAACATTGTAATATTTTTATTATTATTTAATTATGAATTTATAATTAAAAATAAGTATACGTATGTGCTAAGTACCATCACAGACTATTATATATATATATATATATATATATATATATATATATATATATATAATACAAATTCTATATCCAACCAAATTTTGCTTCAAATTTTTTTCTAAAATTTCCCTCCACTAAATCTATTAAATAGGTTTCATCCATCCTTTTATTCTACTACAAGGTTTTATCTTCTTCTAATATGTGATTTTGAAAATCAACTCTTCTTGTATGCATATAAACTATTACAACAATCTTAATCAATAGTTTTAAAATTGAATTGAAAATTGAATCGATTGATTGATCAATTTTCAATTCAATCGATATGATTCAATGAGACAATTTTTAAAATTTTGTAAAGAATACATTTAAATAACAATGAAAAATTTTAAAAATTAAAAAATATAATATAATGAGGTAAACAAATATTTAAACTTTGAGTAAAATAGTATAATTTTAGAAATTTTTTAAATTTTTTACAAAATGACATAATTAGGTTGAACCTGTTTAATCTAATATTTAGTTTGGTTAATTCTGCTTATTTTAACTGATTTTTTATTTTGACTTTTTTTATTGATTCATTTTTGGCACTAAATTAAATTGGATTATTGATCAATTTTTGATTTTATGAATCTAGTCTGATTCTAAAAATATTGATTTTAACCATTTCCACACTCAAATATGAGGTGAAAACTTAAGCCACAATATATTGAAATAAAATAAAGTAGCTTGAAAGAAAAGTCAAAAGAAAAAAGACAAATGATCCGCGCATAAATTAGTTGTAAGGAGCTGTTCTAACTTAATTACAGTCTTGAGTTCGAGTTCTGTAACGATGAGCCTAAAGGAGGGTAAGAGGGGGTTATTGCCTTTTTTTGAATTTTTTAATAATTTTTTAATTGGTTCTTATACAAATCTTTTTTATCCTTAAATGTTCTAAATTTATTCTTATATATACATATTGTAGCCTCTAAATTTTTTTAAAAATTATTTTGCTTCTTAAAGTTTTGATTTATTCTTCTATAAATATATTTTCACCTCAATTAAAAATATTTTACAACTTAGCCTTTCAAAATTTTAAATATTCTTTTTTATATACATAATTTTTTCATTTTTATATACTTTCGTGTTTATTTTTATATACATAATTTTTTCGTTTTTATATACTTAATTGTTTATTTTTGTTTTTGTTTCCTTTATTTTTCGGTTAAATTTTCATTATATTTAATTTTTTCTTCATTTATTTTTATTTTTTTATGTACTCTTTTTCTTTGTATGATTGTTGACGCTTCAAGTACCCAACATATAAGTTTTTCTTATATTTTATTTTTTCTTATTTTTTCTTAGATTATATACTATATAATATTTGTATGAATGATAATTTTTTTACCCAAATTAAACCAAACCACCTAATTAAACTCTAAAAGCACCGCATAATTGAATCATTGTTTCGAACTTGCCTTCCAAATTTTGAATTCAATGTCTGCCACTAGAACCCTGAGTACACAACTGCGTTAAACTCGATAGAGAGAGTTTTGCTGCATAGTAATCTTATTCGGTTCGAATTCGAATTAATCTCATATCCAAAAAAGAAAAAAAAAACTTTCAAAGAAAAAATAATGACTGTCTAGAGAGAGAAAATTTTATCCTGCCTCATACTATGAAAGTTTTAGTGAGAGAAACAAAATTGTTGAAATGAGGATGTCAAACTATTTCATTTATGAAGCATGGTCTATATGCAAGCTAAGTACTCTGTTAACGAGCAAACAGAGTTTAATAAATTTTCTAACTAAATGCTTCTCTAACAGACTATTAACACAACAACTAACAGAATAAATGTAATAGTGCCGCCTTAGTTTTTACTTATAACTTGATATTGCTAAGTAAAAACAAAGTCTAAGTAGGATCAAGGAAGAGAACAAACAGGAGAGTCTAGGAACAAAAACCAAGCAACCCCAAATAATCAAACTAACAAATAGCATAAACCAACCTAGAGAACCAACAAGCTAAACAATAACAAAGACGTTAAGAAGCAAAACCATAAGATCACAGCCTGTAGAAATTAACCAAGAAGTTAAGAAGCAAAACCATCAGAAAAACTTGGATATCAATGTGACTATGCACATATATATACACACACATACACACATAAGTGTTGGGTTTACAATTAAGACTGTTTTGCAAAAAAAATAATTTATCTAAAAAAAATATTTTTTGAGAAAATATTTTACAAGTAATATATTTTCTGATATTTGAAATATATTATAAAAATATTAATTTTTTATTTATAAGATTATAACAAAGAATTTTATATTTATATTATTTACAATTTAATATAAAAAATATACATTAAAAATGAAAATTTTTTTGAGTTTTACTTATCACTGTTGGCTGACAAAATCGGTGATGGGTATCAGTAGTCAAAAATAACTAGTAATAATAAATACATATATTTATATGATTTATGTTTTATTTGAATAAATTTATCAAAATCTAAAAAATATTTTCTTGTATGAAATGTCATTTTTCTGAAAAATTACTTATGATTTTCCCTTTAATCAAAAAAATATTTTTCATTAATTTGTTAATCTAAATGCATCAAATAGAAAAAAAAAATACAGCGCGAAAAAAATAAAGCTTAAATCAAGATCGTTTTATCCATAGTGTGATTTCAATAGGTTGGGTCCAATTCATTGCCGTGTGGAGGCCGACAGTGACTAGTCCAAAAAATCGTACGGTTATCAGTCATCTTAGTTTAATTAGGAATTAGGACTGACTATAGGCTATAGCCTATGGCCATGCGCTCCATGTGGTTACGTAAATATGAATTGGTGAGGTTAAGACAGAAGAAGAAACCAGGAAGCAGGTCAGGCATGGAAAATGGAATACGAGTTGGTAAAGTATTTTATTGAAAAAAAATTTCATGAAATGTCAAGAATTAGTTCAAGTGATTACGAAATTTTGCCCATTTCTTACTTTTTTGAACCAAAAGAAGATAGGGGTATATTTTGAATTCCTTAACTGTACCGATGGGAAAAAAAATTATTTCATAATTAATTACTTACGTAATAGAATAATTTTTTTAAAAATTAATCTTATTTAATTAAAGATTTGGTGATTACAGCATTAACAGTGACACAAAACTACTGTATAACAAAATTATTTTATCTCAGCAAATTCAACAGTCTTCTTGCCATCATGAGCCTTCCTAAAGAAATGCTTGACATAATCAGAATACAAGATGTTCTTATACTTTGGCTTCTCCCCGTTGGCAAGAACCTCTGGCAAAGGTCCGATCACGTCGCTCGGCCTAGGATTAACGAAAATGGGGATAGAAATTCTATTCTTGCTGCCACTAGCAATAACGCAGTGCTCTATGCTCTTGTATCGACCATTGCTCAACATCTGTAATGCATCTCCAACATTGATCACAAGTGATCCTTCAATAGGAGGAACATGAACCCATCCATCCTCGTCCCCTTTTCCTTCGTTTACTCGAACATACAGGCCACCGATTTGGTCTTGGAGGAGGAAAGTGAGGGATGAGACATCGGAGTGACGACCTACTCCTACTGTAAGATTAGGATTTGGACATCTTGGATAGTAGTTAAGGTTAATCCTTTTGGAACCCATTAATAAAGATTCTTTCTTTTCGTCTATTTCCTTCACGTTCAGTCTCTCCATTAGTGCTGTTATTAGCTTCTTGCAAAGAATTTCTGATCTTTTCATGTATTCCAAGCATTCATCCCTGCAAGAAAACCAAGAATACTATTAATTGAGCATTTCAGAGACTAATACTTCTGCCCCATGTTAAAGGAGCTTAAGATATCAAACCCTGATATTTCCTTCCTGCTCACAATTTCTATGAATATTTTTTGCGAACACAAAAGCCTGTTAAAGTTATGATTACGTACTTGCAAGCAGAAGGCCACAATGCAGAAGCTTCATCCTCAGAGACATAGAAGAGGCTAAGGTAGTCCTTCCATTCAAGAGCCTTTTCAGAATCAGGACTAAAGCTAGTACCAAACCTAACACTATTAGTACAAGAATGGTCCTTGGAATACTGGTTCTTCACCTCTGCTGGCAGCTCAAAGAAACGATGAGTCGCATCTTTAACACCCTCAAGAACCTCAAGCGGCACGCCATGGTTAACCAGCTGGAAAAACCCCCATTTCTCTGCAGCATCACACACGGATTCTGCAACTTTAGGGTCATGATCCCAGTTTGACATGTCAATGACAGGTATGTACTTTTCAGGTATGATATTGATGAGTGCTTCTTGGGGTTGGATATATTGCACTGGAAGGGTTTTTATGCCTAAATCAGAAAGGCCCTTTACTCCATTACCTCTGTTAATCACGAAATCAGTAAGATCAAAGGAGTCTGTAGTTGATTCTGCTAGAGTTGGAGCCATTAGTATTATTCTCTTGGACGTGTTTGGAAAGTAAGCAAAAATAAACTTGTTTAGCTGTGAATAGAATGGCAAAGATCAAAGGAAGGTGTGGTATTTATAATGCATTATGCTTGAGAAGTCACAACTAGTCCTTTTTTCATTTGATAATTACCTCACCAACTAAAGATCCTTTCTTTATTGAATATTTTACCAAGTCACCAACCAAGACCGTATTTAGTTTTAATTTTTAAATGTAAAATTTTAAAAAAAGTATTTTTGTGGTTTCACGTGAATTTTTTATGACAAAATCACTAAAAATATTAAAAATGTAGAAAAATTATTCATTTGACCCTTTAACTGTTTTGGATGTATAATTTAATCCAAATTTGTCGTTAAAAATGAAGAGTTTTCATATATTTTTATAAATAAAATATATTTAAATGAATTTATATTTAAACAATAAAAAATCTATTAATTAATAAACTTTTTGAATTTTATTTATTTTCAAAACATGAATAATATTTTAAAATTAAATTAAAATTATGAAAAAATAAAATCTAAATTTGAAGAATGATATATTTTTTAAAAATTATTATTTAAAATTATGATTTTCTTCATGTTTATATATTTGAAAGTTCATCTTTTTTTAAATTTTAATCACCATTATTTCCTTAAATAATTTAAGAAATTTAAGAAATTTTTTTATTACAAATAAATATGAAAATATAAAAAATAAATTTAGAAATTAATTCTTATTCATCGTTATTATTATATGTTTTTCATCATCATTTCTCATTTTAAATCTGATTAAATATTTTAACTCTAATCTAAAATACAAATAGGCTTGATTTTTTTATTTGATTTAAATATAAATTCAATTTATTTTTTAAAAAAAGTTTGATGAGTTTGATTCGATTTTGTTTTAATAAAAAAATTTAATTTTGCTGAACTAAACAAAGCTTACTGTAGAGCAAATTAGAATGAGTTAAATCTTTATTAAATCAAATCAAGATGGTTTAAATCTATTTAAAATTTATTATTTATATTAAATATATATATATATATATATTTAAAAAAACATATTAGTTGTATTAGAAGTATTTTAAAATATAAGACTATGGTTTAATTTTCTCTTTTACTTGAAGCCAATATTTAAAAATGTCAAAATTAACTTTATTACTCAATTAAATGCAGACTTTTTTTATTTTAATTCAATTAAACTTTTTATAAAAATAATTAAATTTTATTTTTCCTATTTTAGAAAATAATAAAAATATATTTTTTTTCATTTTCACTCATTAAAATTATTCTCTTCTTCGTCTTCAACCTTTCATCCTCTCTATTTTCTCACGTTTTATTTTCTCTTGTTCAAAATAATCAGAAAATTAAAGAGTTCACCCCTCTTGCCATCACCGCCCCCATCACCAACTCACCCAACATGGCAGCCAGATTTTTTTTCTCCATCCTTATCATCAATTCCTTAAGAACTCTACCTCCACAATCATCATCACTCTTCAAATATTCCTCCATTAAAGCATAAAAGTAAACCAGCTGCATCACTGTCAAGATAAGCCTCTTCATCATCTTCAAAACTACCTGCATGACTTTCACTGCAACTGCTGCTCTACTCTTTGATCGCCTTAAAAATAAACCAGCAATCGGCACTGCGATTACTTCCCTTGCCATTGCCTCCATCGTAGACTGCACCAAAAAATTGTCATCGGGTGAAACTATGTCAGCAAGGAGGGCGTTCGCGGAGATACTAGAGAGAGATACCCTCTCTCATGGGCTATTGATGGCACATTCAGAATCCGGGGATACACTGGATGGGGTATAGAAAAAACTGAGCCAGCAATTAAGGCTGTACATATAGATTGATTTGGTTGAATTCAGTTCGATTTTCAGAAAAATCGAATTAATGAAATTTTAAATTTATGAAAATCAAATCAAATTTTTTTAAAATTAAATTAAACCAAACTTTGTTCAGTTTGATTTGAATTGACATTTTTTTAAAAAATACTTTTTGAAATTTTAATATAAATTATATTATTGTATTTATTTATACTCATAAACTTATTTTATATATATATATAAAGTAAATTATAGTTTATTTTTAAATAAAAAATTATATTTATTTACTTATATTTATCTCATTTATTTAATTTTTTTATAAAAATTTGGTTTATTCAATTGATTTAATTTAGTTTGATTTTAAAAATTAAAATCTAATTGAACTAAATTAATCAAAATTTTGAAAGTGAAAATTGAATCAAATCGATTTTTAAATTCAATCAAATTGAATTAAATCCAATCGATTTAATTTGATTTTTCAATTTAATCCATGGAATTGAGAAGCCTATAAATGCAAGAAGAAGAAGAAACGATCTAATTCGAGAGATTTTAAGTTATTTTTTTAATATTTTAGATAGGAAACAATAAGAATTAGTTGTTTTGGAGTTCAAACTGAAAATTTTAAGAGAACAATGGTTGATTTTAGATTTGGGAAAAATACAAAATTTTATCATGTGAGTTTTTTTTTTTGTAAATATGGTTCTATTATTTGTTTATTAGCAAAACTCTACTTGCGATATAATATTGTTTGCAAAGTGGTATCAGATTCATAATTGCATTATACTCATCTAATTTGGTATTGGATTTTATATATTATTTCAACTAATTATGTATTGATACATAATTTTTTTACTCTAAATACAGAATTTGTTCATTTTTTTTTTTACTTTCTATATATATTTAAACAAATTTTATTTCTATCATTGTAGAATTTGTTTATATATATATGAAAAGTTAAAAAAATTGAATAAATTTTGTATTTAGAGTAAAAAAATTTTATATCTAAATTTTAGACACATAATTAGTTGAAATAATATACAGAATTTAGTATCAGGTCATATGGATGTAACGAAATTACAGATCTAATACTACTTTGTAAATAACATTACACAAAGTAGAATTTTGTTAACAAACAAATCACATGATCATATTTACCAAAAAAGAAAATCACAAAGCAAAATTTTGTACTTTCTTCTTTAGATTTTTAGGATTATGGATGTCTTCATTTTCTTTGCAGAGGTGGGATGCGGTGGGAGAGAGAGAATAAAAAATAATTTAATGATTGAAAATTTTTAAAAAAATCATTATTTTCTAAAATAGAAAAATTAAATTTAATCATTTTTATTTTTTAAAAGAAAAGAAAGCTTAATTGAATTAAAATCAATATGTGCATGTTTAATTGACTAGTAAAGGTAATTTGGACATTTTCAAACATATTAGCTTCAACTAGAAGAGGAAAATTTAACCATCCTCCAAAAATATATTATAAGATATATTATTTATATTGAAAATATTTTTAAAAATTGCTTTAAAAGATTTTAATCTAAAATAAACTAAACTAATAAAAAAATTTAATCCAAAACAAACTAAACTAAATCAATTTAAGTCAATTCAATTTGGTTCGGTATGTATTTTTTGAAAGTTTGATTTTTTTTTTTTATTTATGTTCAATTTGGTTTACATCAATTATCCTTTCCTACTTTGAAATGCATAAATATTCAAAAAAAATCATAATTTTTGCATTATTATTCAAAAAAACATATCATTCTTTAAATATAACTTGTTCATAATTTTAATTTATTTTTTAAAAAATGATATTTATTTATTTTGAAAATAAATAAAAATTAAAAATTTATTTATTAATAAGTTTTTATGTGATTTAAATGTAAATTCATCTAAATATATTCTATTTATAAAAATATATGAATTTTTTCTTCTTTTTTGTTTTTAGAATAAACTTGGATTAAGTTGGACATTTTAAAAGTTACAAAATCAAACTAAGTCATTTTTCTAAAATAGGATTAGTGATTTTGGACTATACATACCAACATAGTGAAACTACATACTTCATTTTGTCAAAAAAAAAATCACAAGCCCAAAGTGTAAAATCATAAAATCCATATATAAAAGTAGCCAAGTGTGATATACACACACAAACTTACCCATAGTGCTTGTGTATGCATTGTATATATATCCTTCATGGAAATGAGCATGAATGTCACATGCTTCAACTATGCTCGGGGACATGCCAAAGTTACATTATTAAGCCAATAAATGGAAAGACGATGTGTATGTGCAAAATAAGGCTTAGATTTGCAAGAATGGAAGAACATTAACCATGGTGCCTATAGAAAGTTGGGTTGTCCTATTAGGAACTATGGTAACCTTTCCAGGGGCATTCTCTTTCTCTAACTTGTGAGGAAGGGATTAGGAGTATTAAGCATCCTTTTGGGAATTATCTCAGGCTCCTACAATTTCCCAAAGCTTTAACTATAACACTGGTGCAAGCTTTCTTCTTGCTCCCAAGAGTGGGAACAAGAGAAACAACAGCAAAACCTCGAGTAGTAGTGCCAGAAGCAATAGTGGCACCTCATTTCTTTAAGGGAAGTCTTTCGAGGAGGGAAGAATGAGTAAAGCCCTTTTTACTAGGAACAGAGTCAAGGAGGAAATGATTGGTCGTTAGTCAAGCAGTCGCCTCCTCTAACACTAGGCTAGTTAATCTTCACCTTGAGAACATGGAGGAAGAGTGGAAGTCCCAAAGCAATCTCTTGAAAGGCACCACCTCATAATGATACACCCTTTTGCCTAAGTACCATTCATAAATAGTAGGATCCACCAATAACTGTCATTGGAATGAGTGCTCCTCTATGATTACAACCTCTAAAGGCTGCGAAGAAGCAAGCCCTATCCACTTCATATCCATCTGCTAAACAAATCACAGCTACATATTTCATTTGCGCAAGCCTTAATTTTATATTTGATATTTACTTATGTTGGCTTCTTTACATTTATTATGTCTTTAGGCAAACTACTCTTATTTTCAGGTTCATTGCATTAAATAGTTGATTCCTAAGTAACTTGCATAATCTGACATCTACACAACCAAGAAAGGATCCACAAAAATGGAATAACATTTGACCAAATACGTAAGTATTTATACAAAGCCTTTTCTATTTGTGTATATCTCTTTCTAAATCTATAAAAAAAACCTAACATACTTAATCCATTTTTTTCATTTTAAGTGCCTATAACTTATCCCAGTCTATGTCTTATACATTTTTATCATAAGAAATAAAACAAATAAAAAAAAACAAGAATGGAGGAATCATTCACCTAATCAAAAGCTTTGAAACAATGATGATTTTTAAATCAATAAGCAAAGGGGTGGGTTTTTCCTCTTCAACTCTAGTTAGGACTTCTTTATCTTTCCTACCTTTAAAAGGCGAGACGAACTAGAATGGGCAAGATGGAGGTAGGGGTGCTTAGCCCAAATTCTTTTCACTGATATAGGAAACAGTGCTTGGCTCAAATTCTCTTTACTAATACAAGAAATAATCAACATCAAAGATGATTTGACCGTGAAGATAGAGAAAGAAAAGTATTACTATTTGAGGTTTGGTTTTGAATGGAGTAGCAAGAGTGAAATATGGGTGTGGGTGTTAAATAGGGTTTAAGCACCCCATCTCTCACACCTTATTTCTCACAAATGCAACTGACTTAGAAGTCAAACCATTTCAAAGAACCTCTATACAGATACATAACACCTCTACGCAAAGGGTTAACCATATGTTCAGGCTCAAAAAAAGATATTTATCATAACATTCATTTTAAATTTAAACTATAACCATTTAAATGAAGCTAATAAAGGTGGAACACATTTACATAATTTGGAAGTTAACTTACAAAAGATGAACAACTATTTAAAATGCATTAACTTACAAAAGATGAACAACTATTTAAAATACATATAAAGCTCCATAATACTTTATTTTAAGGAAATATGGCCCCTTTTAATGCAAATTCATTCAGAAAAAAGGTTTATAAAAGAAGTTTTTGCATTCTCTGCTAAAGGAATAAACCATTAGTATTCTCAAAAGTGGCCTTAGTATCAATGAAGTTGTCAAAAAGGATATAATCCAATCAGATTCTTTTACAGAAATGTCCTTAATTCAGCAAGGCTATTATGATTATGTTATAAACCATTATTATTTCCTAAAGGAAACCTAAATGGCAATGAAGTTGTTAAGGGGGACATAGTCTAATTAATTGCTCCTACTTTAGATTCTTAGTTTAGTAAGGCTACTAAGATTAAGTCATGGACCACTAATATTTCTTGAGTGAAGCCTTAGTGTCAGTGAAGCTACAGTCCTATCAAATGCTACCATAGGGCTCTTTAGTTCAGTGAGGCTACTAAGATTATTTCATAAATCATCATTCTTTCATAAGGAAAGCCTTGGTGTTAGTGAAACTGCAACGGAATATGTAGTTCAATCAAATTCACCTATAAAGAGGTTTTTACTTCAGTAAGGCTACTACAATCAGCAAGTGGATCATCAGTATTTATTAAAGGAAGCTTTGTTATTAGTGGAACCATTAAAAAAGACATAGTCTAATTATGTTCTCCTATGGGAGTTTTTAGTTCAATAAGGTTGCTAAGATGAAGTCATGAACCATCAGTATTTTTTGAGAAAGCCTTGGTTTTAGGAAAGCTACTAGACGCAGTCCAATCAAATTCTTTTATGAAGGTTCCTTAGTTTAGCAAAGCTACTAGGAAAAGGAGGAGAAGAAACATTGAGTATCCTTTTGCATATTGTTTTGATATGTTTTCCATCCATAATAATTATTTTCCAAACTCTATTAAAGAAAAGGGACAAACTATAAACACTAGATTTATAAGAAGTGTTAGAGATGGGAACCTAGTGACAATAATCCCTTATAAAAACCTATAAGAGGAATAAATGACGTGAGTTGTATCAAAAGAGTAGAGAGAAGGCATGACCAAACCATAACCCAAATTACCCAAAAGGACTAATTTTTATAAACACATGATGATCTATGCAGAAGTTGAATCACCTGTGTAAGTTATTTGCACCTTTATACAAAGGCTTAAACCCAGCCATAACACCTATATCGTGTACTAAAGGATTATTTTAATCCCTTACCTACTTTAACTCTCCCCAAATCAATGGGAGCCTTTCCTTTAAAGGCATGGAAAAAGAAGGATGTGGGAAAAGAAAGATCGTATGATTTCTTTCCTTTCTCTCTCTTCTCATACCTCATAATTTCGTAGCCTTACCTTAACCAACCAACCACACATACAACCATGATAGATAAAAAGGAGACCTTTCTCTCCAATAGTACAAAAAATGAGTGCTCTCAATCCCAAAACACGAAGAACATCCATCCTTCTCCTTTAAAAAAGTCCAAAAAATGTCATACACTACTATGATCTCCATCCTTATCCATTAAACATTGCCTATTTTGTTTAGATACTATCAAAAGCTATCCATAATCCATTTAAGAATTAAGAAATCCCTGAAACACATATAATACCATAACAAATAGCCAAATACACTTTTATCTTCCCCCAACCTTCTCTTCACTTTAAAAAGATATTGTGCTTTCTCCATCCTCCTAGTCAACTTTCAGACTTAATAAGGTGGCAATCTAGGGGCCAAACGAAGGTCTAGATCTTTTCATTTTCCTTATCTCTTTGTCTTTTTCTTTACTATGTTTACTTTTATTTTGCGTTATTTTCTAAGAAAGTCCTTCACATGGAGGCTTTTATCATCTGTAAAGATTATTCTTAATTTAAGTAGATGATTTGGACATTTGCACATGCCACTAGTTAGCCTACATAGATCCTCTACCCATGGAGGAAAAACTTACTTTTGAAATGTAGTAACTTTCTAGGTAAAACCTCTTTTACTTGAATTTATCTAGTTTTTATCATACATGAACACAAGATCCTGCATCTACAATTCATGCTCAAACTTACAATTTACATGTTGAATGAAATGATAACGATTGATATGGAATGAATATGGGTTCTGATACCTGAGATAATGGATTTGTTTGTCTCTTCATGAACTATGTGTATAAATTAGATCATGCATAAAAGGGTTTTATTGAGTTTTTACTTATCCTCAGTATATTTAGCATCACTGTAGAGACTATAAGATTTGTGTAAAAGCTTCCTCATATGTGTAGATGTCTAATTTAGAATCTTAACATGTGTCTTTGCTGATTTATTGCTTTTTTTTTATTATTTTTAGTCTCACTCCTATTGATTTTGCTTCTATTTTTAGTGTTTAAACTATAGGTTTATGGCAATTTTGTTATGTACAAGTATTATTTACCTCATTTGAATAATATATATCCTTTTTTCCTCTAATTTGTAATTAATCTCCTCTTTTGCATGCTTTTTATGGTTGTACACAAAAATCTGATGATATGTTAATGGATGCTTAGGATAACAAATGAGCTTAATTAGATAAAAGTGAAAAGACAAGTCAAATTACAATTCAAATAGGAAGTCAAATCAATGCTCGGGCCTTTCTGGGTGCCTACTACCTTCTTTGTGAGGTACCCAATCATAGAGCCTATCTCTGAATAGGGTGATAAAATCATCTTACCTTACCCTGGTCATACTAATTATGAATCCATTTCTTTTTTAGGATTATACTAATATATGATCCTAAACCTTTTGGTCCCTCACGATCAAGAAGGTTCGTGTTTCAAGGAGTTCTACCAATGTAGTACTGCATCTAACTTAAGCCCCTAATGATATGAATTCAACCATTGTTGCCTCCTTTTGTGGCATTCTAAATAGGAGCTAAACCAACTCGACTAGATTAATATAATATTAGGACCAATCAAGAAATCCATGTTGACACTATGAGTGTTTAGTTCTTAAGCACTTGACTTAGATTGATAAGTGTTCATTTATTTTGAAATATAAGTATAAGATGAATTAAGGGAAGTAAAGCATGATTTTCAATATCTAAGAGAAGATGAATTCTTGAGGAAAAATAATTGAGATAGTATTAAAAAAAAGTTTATATGAGAGTTAGAGTAAACATTAGTTGATATGGATTATTTATCAACTCATCTATGGTAAGATTAGTTAAAAGTTTAAATTAAAAGTATGAAATATATATAAAAAAAAAAAGAATGATAAACAATGTGATGGTTAAGGTCGTGAGAAATGTATAGAGCTCAAGACGTGCAGTTTTGATAATTGACTAAGAAAATAAATCATTGATTTGATTTGACAAATTTTAGAGACAAAATTCTTTAAAGAGTAACAATTAAGGTTATTGTAGTTTTTTTATTAATTTTAGGAGTAATTTTATAATTTTATATCATGATATTTAAAAAGAAATGTGATTGACTTAGTTAAATATTTGTCGAAGATGGCGGGAGAATCACAGAGGTGTCGTTAGAAAACCCTAAGCAATAACAAAGGAAAAAAGAAAAAGACACAAAAGAAAGGGAAAGGAGAAGTAGAAAAGAGAGAGTCGGTCACCCATCACTACCAAGCCATCACAGTGCATTGTCTCTACTTTTATCTTCTCTTCCTCGAAGCATGCATATCAACATTAAAAGCATCACTAGTGGTAGCGCATAGCAGTGGTAGGAAGGGGAAATTAATTTTTTGTGAGAATTATTCATTGAATCATAAAAATTAATAAATAAAATATGAATAATATCTTGTGTAGTTAGGATTGAGAATTTGCTTTCTAATTATAGGATTTTCTATATAGTCAGGTTGAAGATATGCTCATTAGTCATAAGAACAAATAGATTATATGTGTCAAGTTTGAGATATATTCGTCGGGGCATAATGCTATTGTTATATATATTAAAAAATAATTTGAATTAAGGAACTTGAAATGATGAAATTAATTCTTTAAAATTAAGATCACTCTTGAAAGTTAGATGGTAGTCGTACTGACTTTTTTTATTTTAATTGAATAATTGTGAATTATTGAAATTTAATTTGTGAACATTTAAATAGATGTAGATTAGAAAATATATTTTTAATGAGTTTTTATATTATATAATTATCATTCACTAAGTTAAATGCTTATTTATGTTCACCTATTTTTTCAAGTTCACTGAGTTTAGTTTGAAAAAATAGTTTCCTTTCTCCTAGTAATTATTGTATTGAGGGAAGTCTTCTTGTGATGTAAGGGCATATTACCTAAAATTTCACAATTATAGTTTAGTTTATGGATGAGTTGTATTGACTTTTTTACTAGATGTTTCTTTAAAATAAGATTTTGAAATGTGATTTAGAATATAAAATGTTATATTTGGAGAAATATATCTTCTTAATAGAGGCAACAAATGGATCAAGTAAAGTCATTTCAGATTGAAGTATTTTCATATCGAATCAAATCATTCAAATTTCAAGTAAATTTAGATTACACTATCAAATTTGCATACAAAAAGGATTTCAGATCAAATTTATATCAGATTTCAAGTTTACTCTTTCAAGTTCAGTCAAATCATTTATTGTTCTATTTTTTAATTTTAAATGGTTATTTAAATTTTTTTATTATTCATGTAATATTTTCTCATAATTTATTAAGAATAGTAATTAATTTTTTTAAAAAATATTTTTTAATCAAATAGATTTTATATAAATAGAATTTTATTAAAATTTTATGTTTTCATTTAAATTCTTAATAAATTTAATATTATTTATATTTTAATCAAATGATTATATATAATAAAAATGAGCAATTGTAATAAGTATATATAGAATTATAAGGAAATCATATATCATACTTTGAACTAATTCACAAATAAGCACATAGTGTACAATGATAGCAAATCACTCACTCTAAGAAATTTTGTACATTATGATATTTTGATGCAAAATTTCTAGTACCTATTAAATTACATATAAAAAAATATTATCACAATAATATTTTTATTGCTATATTAAATTATTTAAGAAATTATGATAAAATTATTTTATTACAATAAATAACTGTTATTCTAATAAAATAATTTATCCCAATAAATAAAAAATTATAACTTAGACACATTAAAAGGCACAATAAAATTAAAGTAAGTTTATTAAAAAAATACAAAAATATTTCAATATAAATAAAAATAAAATTGAGGTTGAATTTAAATTTCAATTTGATTAAATAATGTAATCATTTTTTAAAAATAAACTTCTTTATTTTTGCTTTAATTATTCTATCTTATATACTTAATAACAAAATTTTGTTTTTTATATTGCCACTATGATCAAGTTATAGATTGACCCATTCAAATCAGTCTAGATTTAATCTATTGATACGAGTCTATTCAAAATTGTCTAGATCATTTCAAATTTAAACATTTCAAATTTGTTCATATTTAAATTTAGTTTGAGTAACTTATTTTGGGTATATTTGAATTTAATCAAATATGGCCAATTCTATCTTTTAATGAGTTAAATATTAATGACTCATATTATTATGATTATTTTAAATAAATATTTATTAGAATTAAAATTTACTACAAATATCGATAATTTTATTTTTTCACATCAATCGGGTGTCAATTTGAATCGATAATTTCCTCTCTCTGTGTGACAAGTTTTCTTCTTCGTTGTTTTCGCCACAATAATAAGCTATGCACAACTCTTTCGATAAGTTCTACACATGTATTCTAGTGGCTGTTTAGAATGAGTTAGAAATTTGGTGTAATAATTATCAAATTTTCCAATATTATTTAGAAAATAATATATGATATTGTAATTTTCTTTGCTTAAAAAATAAAATAATTTGGCATTATCATAGACGCCATGCACTTAGTAATCTACATTATCTTTAAGAAGAAACAATAAGCTATTCAATGTTGAAATCTCTTTAATAATCAATACTCTAAGAGCTTAAGATTCGAATTGTATGAACTTGTTTATACACAACTTCATTTTCTATAGACTTTTGAATCTCAAAACATGCATCATCTCATGTGCTTGGACTCCTTCCACAGTAATAAGCCTTTAAATCTCAATATATATTATCACATGGGCTTGAGCTCCGCCCAAAAGGAGTATTATCTTATCAACCTAGACTCAGATTATAGTAATAATAAGATAAGATCTGTGAATATCTATAGATGTATTAGTATTGTGTTTATATTAAACTTATTTTTTTAATACGATTATTGTATAATACTTATGTATAAACAATTGTAGCAGACAGAGAAAGAGTTTTGAACCCTATATAAAAATACATACTATTTTTCTGCATATTTCTTTGTTTTTCATTCCTCTGTATTCTTGATTGATGGTAGTTATTACCTAAATACGAGCTGAGTTGACAATTTTGCCTATATACTCATCATTTAATTGACGGTTTTCATATCTATATATCAAATCTAATTAATTTCAATTAATTATTAATTTTCTTATTTATTTTTAGAATTTGATGCTGACAATACCTGACTACTAAATCTAATTATTATTGAATTTTACTCTTAAGATTTTGAGAATAAACGAAAATTTATTTTTTTATATTTGATAATTAATATCACAAAATTTAAATTAATTAATAAAATGTTCTTTTAAATTTTATTTTAACATTGACTATGCACAATAACAATATGAGACAATAGCTTATGTATGAGGTCAATCATTCAGCTTCAAATAATTCTAATGTGCCAAAAAAATACGTTACCAATTTTTTGACAAATGGTGCCCTAGATGCACATGCACGATTAGGCACAAGTTGCATACAAGTTAGTCAAATATTAGCACGTCGTCAAAAGTATTTAGGTTCTTGCTTGACTGTAAACTTTTAATTTTATTATATTGTAGTTGAATTGAATTCAACACATATATTATATTCATAATCTCATTATTTTAAAGCCAACTTATATTTATCTATATATGAAAGTATATTAATAAACATATAAATTAATTAACTTTTTTTTTTGGAATATTTGATATCATTGACTTTATAATTTGATTCTCGAATACCCATCTCGGAATAAAAGAAATAAAAATTTTAAATTTTAAATGACTCTATTTCTTTCAAATGTTTTTAATTTAAAAGAAAAAAAAAAGTTTGGCATTTGAGCAGATGTACTTCTACACATAAATTCTAAGAATATTAAATGGTGATTTTATGGGAAAAAAAAAAAAAGAAGTAAATAATTGGCGTTTTGCGCATCCGAATTTTTGCATAGCATAGCATGCTGCATATTTGTTGGCAATATTTTTAAAATCTGACATGGCATTAAATTAGTCGATTAATCAATTTTTAATTTAATTGGTCTAATTAGTTTAATTTAATAATGAATAAAATTTTAAAAATATTACTAAAATAATTTTAAAAACTCAAAATTATATTAGTTAAAAATAAAAAAATAATACTAGAAATCAACTGAGTCTAACTGAATTAATTCTTAATTTATTAATATAATAAATGAATTCAATTCGATTTTTAAAGTCCTATTTGTTCGGGATTGGGAAGGGGCCGCAGCGGCGTGGGGAGGGGAGGAAAGTACAACACTAATCACACGGGGGCCCGCACCAGACCAACTTAAGCGGGCGATCTTGGGACTTCCTACAGAGCCAGCATGATTCATGTGCATGAACACGTCTTCACCAAACTTTATTATATATAATTAACGGTTTTAGAATAATTGAAAACTCTCAATTAAATCTCTTTACATTACTCAAAACTTGCTTAATAATTTTTAATACTTTTTAGAGATCAATTTCCTTCAGTTTAAGTTGTTAATTAAAGATATTCTTAACAAATTAAAGATATTATTAATTCTGGATTATAGTTTTGAATGGATTTAGGTTAAGATATTTAAAATTATTAATATATTGAATTACTCGTAATTTTAATTTTTTTAAATAAAATAAATTTTAATTTTTTAAAATTTTCTAATAACTTAAATTGAATCAAATTGAGTTATTTTAAATCAAGTGAGGATCAAATTAATTTGAGTGGATTAACGAAATGGATTCAATTTTAAGTTAAGTCAATTTCAAGTCTCTTTTAATTTTAAATATAATTTTTTTAATAATTTCATATCATATTATAAATTATTACATATGTTTAAAATTTATATAAAAAATTAATAATAGTGTATCAACCTCATTTATACAGTTTTATAGAATAATTTATATTTCGTTTCAGTAATTATATATTTAAACTATTAGTTTGATTGGTCTATTCAGATTTTAGAGGATATCAAGTTTGTTTTTTTTTTTTTTTTTCACTGATATGGTACGAGTTTCACCTTTTTAATGAGAATAAAACTGATAGGGCTACCTCTCAGTTCATTAAATCTCCAAGAAACTAAAAATATAAATTATATATTTGAACTTGATCAAAGAATTTTTGCAATTTCAAATAATTTATCATGTTCTTTAATTAAATTTGAAATTTTGAATTTTGATAAAGTGTTACTCTTTAGCTATAAAATGATTTTTTTTTTGGTATAAATACAACATTTAACAGAATAAAATATGAACTAATTTATTCATAAGAAAATGGAGACTATATGATGTTTGTTTGAATATTATGCAGATGAAAATTAAAGATGCCAAAAATAATTAAAATGTAAAAGAAATTTAAGTGACAATATAACTATAATAAAATGTTAAATTTGATAATAAGCTGTAAAATTGGTTGAACGAATAGTAATAAATTTTATTTTTTATCTAATTATTTAACTTTGAATAATAAAAGGCATATAAATTAAGAAACTAAATAATTAGTTGTAACTTGAAATAAAGTTTTTTAGAATATAAATAAAAAATATTTAGATGAACTAAAGAGGACAATAATTTAAGTGACAATACAACTATAATAAATGGTAAATTTGATAAGAAAGTGTAGAATTGGTTGAGCGAATAGTAATAAATTTTATTTTTTGTCTAATTATTTAACATTAAATAATAAAAGGAAAATAAATTAAGAAACTAAATAATTAGTTGTAACATGAAATAAAGTTTTTTAGAATAAAAAATCAAAAATAATTATACGAACTAAAGAGGTATATTTAATGTATTTTATTACTTTATAAATTTATTTAATTACCTTATTAAATTTGACTTTATGTTTTTTTCATAATTTTGAAATGTAAACATGAATCATTTTATAAGAAAAAAATTTTAAATTATTTGAGATTACAAGCTTAATGATGAGCGGCTTTCTTTTAAGTTTTGGCATGATTAAATAGTAAATATATATAGATTAAAGTTGAAGATACAAATATTGTTAGTTTATTAAAAAAATTATAGCAAATCATTTTTTATTTTTTTTTTGGGGGGGGGGGGGGGGGGGGTGTGCAACTTAAAAGGCGAGGTTATTCGTATAATTTATTTTATTTATTACAACTTTTAAAATTCACGTTTACGACCACACCCATAATAACAAAAAAAACAAACTATAAAAAAAAAAAAAAAAAAAAAAACCCCAAACCCCTCCCCACCCAACCACCCCCCCCCCCCCCCCCCCCCCCCCCCC
>CATIWR010110115.1:0-19110 GCA_949677035.1 Omphalea diandra
AATTAGAAAACCTTAGGCAGCTCACTCTTCTCCCTCTCTTCTTCTTCTTCTTCTTCTTCTTCTTCTTCTTCTTCTTCTTCTTCTTCTTCTTCTTCTTCTTTCTTTCTTTCTTTCTTTCTTCCTTAGCTCTCTCTCTCACTCTCTTTCTGCCATACCTCACGAATTTATTTCTGACCCTAATTGTCAGATATAAACTTATTATAACAATATAAAATCATGGTGCTTTATTTCCATTGATTGAAAGTTCATTTTTCCTCTTTTAGTCCCTCTTATTCACTCCTTAAGCACTTTTATCCATCTTTCAATCCTTAAATGCTCTTTATACTCTTAAATAAGCTCTATAACATCATTATTTATGATGCTATAACATGCACATAACATAAGACAATTTTCCACGCAGCTATACAAACACTACATATATGTTCAAGTGTCCCAAATATAACGGTGCAAGTGTCATTATTATGCTTGTACAAATCGCATGACTAAATGATCATTTATCAAATGCATATGTTCATGTGAGATTTCACATCGTTTATGCAATGAATATATTCATGTGATAATGTCAATGAATGTGGATAGCGATGTTACAATTTCCAATACAATAGTCAATAGGCGAATTAATTTCAATCATAACTGCTAATTTTTTCACTAATTTTTATTGTGTTTTTTTTTTTTTTTTTTGTGTAAGAAATTATTCAATCTTTAAATTTATTTCATGAAAATCACATAACATTTTTTTAGACTAAAAAGTTGCATTTCATTTGAATTATTGATATATTTTTCATTTGCATTTCATCTTGAGATTGTCACAATTTGTTTTAAATGATTTTGCTATTTTTTTACTTTAAAAGGTTATATAGTTAGTTTTCAATATTTTTTGAAATTTAAAGTAAAACAAAATCACTTAAAAAGTAAACTACTCAAAATAACATACATGAATCTAATATAAAGAAATCAAATAAAATATAATTTTATATTCTAAAAAAGACTAACAACTTATTATATGATTTGCATAAAACAAATTTAAAAATTAAATATTTTTAGAAATAAAAATTAAATAAAATAATTTTAATATAAATAAAATAAGTGATCATGAATGAAATGAACTCATCAATTCCGTTGAGTGCTCGAGAATATTTCAATAATCATTACAAGAAGCACATACTGTACACGCAGAAAAAAAAAAGTATATTAGAGGAAATCAAACCAATGTTTAGGAGATTGAATAAAAAACATTTTTAGATTTCTCTTTTTTTGGTTGTCCTTCCACTTCTTTCTATCATGCAAGAAGCAATTGACGTTATAAGACATGTTGAACAATTATATTGCAGTTCTTCCCACAGTTCCAATATTCCACCCTCTTTCCTTTTCCCTTTGACTCCGGTTCTGAGTATCTTTCATCCCTACTCTTCTACCATTGCCTAGCAAAACCTTACGACTTCCAATAGAGACCCTCACCTTCTCCATCCCAACATTTATAACTCCTTTTTTCAGATGTTGCTGCACTGGAGATTTCATCTGAACTTTTCTTTGGAGGCTTCGTCTCAATATGTTGCTCAGCTTTCTGGTGCCATGTTTTGTTGCTTTAGGACTGGTACAATGTGCTTGCTCCAGCGAGCAGTTAGTTTCAAACTCTTCTGTACATTCTTTAATATCAGCATTGCTCAATGGCACTGGCACTAATGTTGAACCAGGTAATCTTGGGAGTGTAACCAGTGAAGTGCGCCTTGGAGCTGGAGCTACTAGGAACCGTTGTGCTGTTGTGCAAATTGAGGCTCTCCCAGTCTTCTTTGGCAATTGTGGCTGTTCAGCCATTTCTGGGTTGTTTTCTTTTTCTGTGGGATCAATACACTTGACAATGCCATCTGTTGGAAAAAGCGGAAATGTAGGTCTATAGCTGTAGTTTTGCACAAGTAGTTTACTGGAATTTACTTGTTCTTTAACCGTTGCAGGTTCATTGAAATTCTGTTTACTTTCTGATAGTCCACTTGCAAGTGGTGCCCTTGGTGGTGCATAAGGTTGCTCATCTTGCTGTTCTTTTTTTTTTTGTTGCTGTTGCTCAGCTATCTTAGCGTCTACATGCTGACGTGCTAACTTCCTTTCAATTAGCAGTTGTAACTCCAGCTCCTTAACCTGCAAAACCAACAAAATTCAGAATTGAAAATCATACAGAAAGGCAGTGCTACAAAATTATTAAATGTTTTTAACCCCAATTGACAACATTTTCCCTGTATATTACCTTCTCTTGCAGGTTCTTTGTTCTAAGGTCCTTTTCTTTTACCCTCATGTCTAATCCATATTGTGTTTCCTCCATCTTCTTGATCCGAGTATCTTTGCTCTTCAAGTCAAGTTTCAATTTTTCAGCCTTACAAAAAGAATCAAGATTTTTCATGGACATAACTTCATAGAAAAAAATGACAAATTATAATACTGAATCAATTGTACCATCTGTTTGTATTGCAAAAGTTCAGTAGTGTCCAATTGTCTTTTTGCAGGTCCCAACTCTATCCCTCTAACTCTGCTTGCAAAGTTCAGCGAGCACAGGGTCTCACTCAAGTCATCCTCATTGGGACTTATCTGTACAAACATGAGTGTCTTTGAATCTCCTCCTGACAAATAAAATCCACCAGTCAGGCTTCTGCTTTTCATTCTAGACAGAATACAATAAAATAGGGCAAAAAGGAAAAAAGAACAAATAAAAAAATTTCATTGCAGTTAAAAACTAGAATAGTCATTGCATTTGTCCATGTTCTTTCCATATTTGGGAAATGTAGACAGAAATCTACCTAGGGAATCTTGAAGAAGGTGGGTCAGCTTGGAATTCCTACACAGAAAGGACACATGTTATGAAAGTTTCAAAGTGAAGGTGCATGGGAAGTGATTAGTGTATTCTAAACAATAAAATAAAAACTAGTCCATAAATTGCAACCTGAATGGGATGTGGGGACTTTTAGTTGCAAGAGCAGATATGACATCACCAAGTGCAGATAACGATCTGTTGATGTTTTGAGTTTCTTTAAGCCGCTCTCCTTGGACTTCTGACTTTGCTACTCGCTCACTTCCTGCTAGATCAACCAGCCATAACTTGCTTCTTGTACAATCCCCATTCAATAAATTCTCTCCTTTCACCATCACACAGTGTATGCTAGATCAAGAAAGAATTATGCAGTAGCCTTGAGCATCTCTTATAATCATATTCTATCACTTTATATAAACAAATTTTAATATTAAAATGGGAAAAAGAGATTTGCATACCAGTGAGATCGGCTGCTGTGCTCATTGGCATTAGTTGAGCCAACTGCCCTTGCATTACTTCCACTCCGTAGAACTTCCCAGGCCTCACTTACGTTGTTTACATGCGCTTCAACCAACCCTGGGACATGACATAGTCCTTCACCCACTTGCCTTATTTCCAGCCTACAGTGCAGTAAAAAAATTTAGGGCTGTTTATTTTTGGAGAATTATCCTGTTCTCCAAAACAAACTTGTGAAAAAACTGTTGGAAGAATTCACTAATCCAGCAAATCAAAATTTATTTTCTCAGAGACCTTTGTTCTCCATTTTTTTAAATTGAAAAGTGATTTTGGAAAACTGTCGTGGTTTTCCTAGTTTTCTTTACAATTTAGAGAACCAAAAAATCAGGTAATCTATATTTGAAAGCAAAACTGGGAAAGAGATCCATTTTAGTTTTTCAGCTTTACGATATTTTCAATGGGTTAACATATTATTTTTTTATGTATTTGTATCGAATGAAATGACCAAAAAGAAAAGAAAAAAAAGATTCAAACTGGACAATAGCAGTGGATCTATTTTCTTAAAGTACTGTCAGCAATTAGCTTCAAGAAGCCAAACAAATTCCATCTTTAGAACTGAACTTCCACATTTTATGCTCTTGTTCATTTCTAGAAGTGTCACAATTAAAGTAATGAAACAGTCCTGGTATGTCTTTCAAAGTATTGAACATGATGTTACTATTTTCTGCAAATCATTGCCACTTAAATTGACAAGACTCCATGAAACCAGAAACAAAGAAATAAAGCCGTTTATTCCAGTAATCCATCCTCTCGTCTTGATTGATGATGTCCTCAATTTGTTTACTAGCAGAATTGTATATGCAATAACAGTCTTAAAAAGGAATCCTTAAAAATATTTAAGTAGAAGCCATAAGAAAGAAAAACAACCAAAAATTTCTTTCTTACCTCTTTGCAGCAAGTCCAGGCTGAGAAGCTGAGACCAGCAAATCTCTTATTTGCTCATTATAAACTTCTAGAACACTCACACATACCTCATACTGAATTTGTTTATCACGCTCCTTAATTATGTGAAATATCTCATCAAGAATCCGAAAGTTAACTCCACGAGCTTCTTCTGTACCCTCCATCGTAAAGGTCTTCCCAGTTCCAGTTTGTCCATAGGCAAATATGCAAACATTATAACCATCCAAAACTGAGGTTGCAAATGGCACAGTGTCCTCAAAAATATCAGCTAAAATAAAGCAAACAGGTTAGTAAACAATAATATATAAACAAGCAAAAGTAAACAGGTTAATAAACAATAATATAAGAAACAGCATGTGTATACCAGCAGAATAAAGCACATTACTGAAAAATTCAACAAATAGCCTTCCTTCATGTTGAGTAGTGATTACCTTGGGATGCTTGAGGGTTAAAAACAGCATCAAACTTGAATGTTTTTCTGGGAAGCCTATTTGAAGTTACAGTGAGCTCACCATCTTTAGAAGATTCAAAATCAATAGCCATCAAAGCTCCCAATGCAAGTTCTTCAGCATTTAAAGGCCTACTTCGGCAGAAGACCTTTATGTTTCCTGGAAGTAAGTATTGGTATTCTGTAAGTCCTCTTTAATTTCCCAAGCCTCCAAGTCTTGATATCAAAGCAAAGATACAGCTACCTTTCAACTCTAAAACCTTGTTGTAGAGTTCCTTTCGTTCCTTGGCCCCTTCAATAAATTTAGTCTTGAAATCTTCTTGCAAATCTACATGCTGCTTCACTATCAGAACATGAACAATCATTAAGAAGTCAAAGAAAGAACCTTTTAGTATTCTCTAAAAAACTTAGGGATTGTTAACCTACTTGTGCACTGAATGATGGACCTCATTTCATCCATGTCTGCGAGGCATCTTTTAAATGCCAATGCCTCCTCTGACAGCTTTATGTGTTCCATTTTCATAAGCTGTAAAATGAAACATTACAAATAATAATTGCATGTTAATATGATCATAGCACATCTCCAGTTATGTTTTTAGTACCTTGATTTTTCTAGTCACGTCCCTCAGCGATGAGAACCACCTGCTCTTCTCTTTCACTTGCCCCTCAATGGCAAACGCTACAGACAGTCAAAGACATTATAAAGTATTGGCACAATGTCTTTATCTAAATCTCTGAACTGGTTACCGCAGCACAAAATGAAATTTCAATTTAAAGAAAAGCAGTAATTGAGATTTCTTACCCAAGGACCCAACATGCATAGACTTGCGCATAAGCTCATTCTGGAGCTCCTCTAAAGACTTCCAAGCATCCTGGCATTCCATGTTCTTAAGTTGGTTTTCCCTCTTAAGCTCTTCCAATGCCCTCCTCATCTCTGTTAGTTCCCTTCTCTGATATTCAACATGTCTTAGTAGCTTCAGAATATCTCCTTCGACCTCTTGCTTACCCTTTTCTATCTATTTTAGCCATTTTTTGTAAGGGGAAAAAACGAAAGAACTGAAGTCAGTAAAAGTTTGTTTTCTTTTGGATCATAAAGTCGAGTCACAAATAGGATTAGAAGGCATTACTTTTGGTGAGACGCGTTCTACCTCAGGAGATATTTCCATCGGTTTCAGCAATTGAGCTTCCCAAGCTTCTGATATTTGAATTTTGAAAAAGCTTAGCAGACTTGTAGATAATAACATGCATCAAGTAATGGGAACAAAAACTGAAGTTACCAGCAGAAGAATCTCTGTCTATAGAAATGCCGCATACAATTGGGCTTCCCATTACTCCTTCAAACCTAATGGATAAGCCCTCCTCACCGTAAACACTAGTCTTAAGGTCAGATATAACCAGAGGCTTATTGGCACCTACTTGAGCATATATATCTAAACAGGAAACGACCTACAAGAGTGATCAAACAACAAAAACAAGATTAACAATAGAACAGATTCCAGTTTGTGCCAGCGTCATTAATTCTCACCTTCTTGTCTTGCATAAAAATATCAAACAATCTCATTCGAGGAGGGCCATCTGCGAACACAATTTCTGCAAAATGAAAAGTTACAGCATAATTCCCTGGGCCCAGCCAAGAAAAACAGTATGAGAAGTTGCCACAACGAGCCGTTTGGTACAGGGAGTAACCATCTCCAATTGTAGCGTTAGTCCTTACAGTATCACCGCCTGCAAAACAAGTGTCCTCCAAAAACGTCACACCATCCAAAACCACAGGAATATCAGTTGATCCTGCATTGATGCTTACACCTGGAACAGGAAGCCGCTCTTTCGCTAATTTCTTTGGAAAGAGCTCCAAAGAAGATTCAGAAGACAATTGTTTGTTGAATGTTTGGAATATTGGAGAAAACTTTATCACTGGCGATTTTTGGGTTTTGGGGATGCCATTCTCTAGAGACACCTCAAAAGAGTACTTGTACCTGCTCCCATCACAGATTTCAGGGGAATCTCCAGCGCAAATTACCAGATCAGGAGATGTTAGAGAAAAACCTAGCACAGAGCGACCTGGGTACAGTGTAGAATTCAATCAAATTCTTGAAAGACCCTGTAAAAAAACATTTTCTAATAGAAGGCAGATTCAACATGTGTACCGTCAATTATAGCATTGACATGTGGTTCCATTGTGTCCAAGCTATGTTTGGTTTGCATTGGCACATCTACAAGGAGAAAAAAAAAAATTAAGGTAATGATGCATTTGATGTATTCAAATAATATAAATAATATAATGAAAAAAATTTTAATTTAATAATTTGATCGAATTTATATTTAATTATATTTTATTACAATTCATTACATTAATGATCAATGTGTGAATTGAAATAATGGAAAAAGGTCAGCCCTAATAAAAAAAAAGTAAAAAATAAGTACAATCATCAGAGTTTGGAGAAGAAGCTGCATCCGCCATCGTTAATGTTGAATTGCGCTGGACGTTGCTAAGAGCCAAGCAAGGATAGACTGAGCACCATGAAAAATTACACAAACAGAAACTGAAGACCAGGTTGATGTCGCGGGTAATGTTTTTACAGTGTCAGGAGGTGGTGCGGTATCGCGAATGCTATGGATTATCATCTCCCATCATGGGTTGGTTCGATCTTGACAAGAGAAGACTACTGATTTAGATAAAAGGAAAGCTTCGTTTTCGATCAGGCGAAAAGAGAAAGCAAAACATTTGCGTGGACAAAGATGACTGTTTGCTGGCGTTTGAAATTTGAAATTTTTGAGCACACCTCATGTCCCTCTTCCACACGTACAGGGTGATGAAGACTGGTTTTAAAGCAAAATACTTTTATTATTGGGCATCAATTCCGTAATAATAAGCAAAAAGGCATATTTTGCTCTCCGTACTATTTTTTTTTAAAGTTTCGACCTCTTCCATTTATCTTTATAAATTATTCTCTTACATTTTTATTTCTATAAATTTTCTTTATATATTTTTATTTTTATTAACATCTCTCCTTCATATGCTCAATATCCCTTTTTTTTTTGCTTCAAAATATTAATAAAAATAAAAGTATAGGAAGATAATTTGTAAAAATAAAAGTACAAGAGGCAAAACTCAAAAACAAAAAATGTAGGAGCACAATTTGTAACAAGTACAAGGGACAAAACTCAAAAAAATAGAAGTATGAGAGGCAAAATATGTATTTTTCCTAATAATAAAGAAAAGAAAAAGATTTTGATAATAACTATTTATATATAATTATTACTATATACCCATAATTATTAATGTTTACATATTAATTTATTTTTTATTAATTATAACTCATGCATGGATTCGGTATATACATTTTGTGTAACAAAAAATTTTTGAATCTAAATTAGTTATTTAAAATATTTAGAATTATTAGTGAATAATTTTAAATTCTAATCCAATTCAGTTCAAATAATTATAAACTTTGATTCAATTTTATTTAATTTTCAAATTTTTACTTTTTATTTTATAAAATTATTTATTTATCCATATATATTACTTAATTATTAATTATAAATACATAAAGTTGATTGATATATAATTTTCATAGCTATCAAATAGAAATTATATTGAGTAGCATTTAAATATTTTTATTTTTTCTTATAACTTTTATTTAATCATATAACTTATATATAATATACATAACTTATATTATATGAGATTAGTTTGACTTACTGGCCATGTAACATCAAGATTGATAAAGCATTGTGTTAATTATGTATCTGAATGATAACAAAATCTTGAGAAATTTTAATTTTGCTTTTAAATTTTTTTTATTAGAACTTGTATTTTATTTAAAGAATATAAGAAGAGAGAGATCAAAATAAGAAAGCACATGTTCAAAGTAGTGCCAAAAAAATGTCAAAGAAAAAACCAAAATGACTATTTATTTACATAAAGTTGTAATTAGAATTCAAGAGAAATACAAAAAAGTCATGAAAGATAGAGCAAGAATGGACAACCATAAAAAATAAAAAAAGACTAGTAAAAGAGTTTATAAAAGGATGCATCTTAAACTATTGTGCAAAATAATTTTGGAAGAGTTAGAAGAGTGTGATTGGAAAGTTGAAGGTGTCAGTTTCTAGAGAATCAAACGTTACACATAAGGTCATATTGAGTTAGAAGTAGTCATGCAAATAGGTCAATTTCTAAATATTGTTTACAATAATTTTTGAAGATTTAGAGAAAGAAGTATATGGGAAGAAAAAAAGTTCTTCTACTCTAGTTTCCAACAAAGCAAACTGGTTGTAATTTGGAGCTTCATACAGGAAGTTACGATTATTTTAATGAAAGATATTTATGTAATATCAACACCAATGACCATTGAATGTCACCAATATCTATTAAAATTAATCAGTGAGGTTGGTGGATTAGAAATAGGTCCATTGAAAAAGCTCAATGGATAAGGCTATCAATTCTATCCATTTTTAAACCACCTCAATGCTCATTGAACATTTTTAATGATTATTGAACTTTTATAATGGCTAATTTTACTAAAAGTAATTAGTAATGACTAGTTTTATATTTGAGATATTTTTAACTATTCAAATGGATCTTAAGTTATATAAGGAAACTTAATATGACCTTTAAAATGTGACCTAACTTTGCAAAAAGTATAAGAGCATATGTAAAGGTTCTAGTGAGATTTTTTTTTTTTTTGGTATTTCGTTAATATGAGCTCAAAAATATTTTAAAAAGTTTGATAGACTTTCCTAGTTCATTTATGATATTTATTGCCTATTAAGTGGTTTGGATATTTATTTGAATAAATCCTTGTAAGGGTAAAAGATTAGCGTTTTGCCTATAAAAGCATATAGGTCTATGATTAGTTAGGAAAATCACCAATGTAGTTTTTGTTCTTTTGAGCCTAAAGTGACAGATTTTTCTTAAGCTTGCAAAAAGGAAGGTTGTATTTGATTATTGAAAATATAGTAAAGGACCTAAATAAGAAGTTTGGGGAGAGGATAAATTTTTATAAATATTGTGTCTTCACTTCAGTTTTACTTCACTATCTTCTTTGAGGTTCAAAGATGTTAAAAAGCATCCAATTTACCTCCCCTAGTAGGTTACCTTATCCTCAAAGGGACAAATAATTGGTATCAAAGCCAAGCTCTAAATTTTGAAGAGGAAGCTCAAATTTCTTAAAAGAACTTCATTATAAAAGAGATAGATCCATGGAAACCTTAAGGCCAATTTATGATAAGACCTCTTTTCTTTAATGGCACCAACTACTAATATCAAAAAAGCCACATTCATTATTCCATATGATCGAAGTCAATTGAGGTATGAAGAATCATATAAAAGGCTCCCTATGTAGGAATAAATAGCACTACTTGTAACAACCATCTTCATTTGCAAATTATAACAATCATCTTCATTTACAAATCATGGCATTCATGTCTAAAAATACATATGCATAAAAGTTTATTCGTCATACATACATTATCCAACATATATTTAATATGCATATATATTAACTAATGTTCAATGCCAATGACCATAAACTGGTTTTTATCTAGTTATATGTACATGACACAAGGAGAGAGAGAGTTGGAATTCAACCAATAACTTGTGGTCCATGTGTTTCTAAATTTAGGTCGTGCACAAGTTCAAAGCTTTAAGTCTAAATTGTGGTCATCGAAAGACTAAATTGAGACAATATGTTAGTACGATCCCTAGGAAATGTGGAGTCACCTCTCTAGTTTGACCGAGATAAGAATCTAGAGAAAGCAAAATCTGATACGAATAAGGTTGGATTAGATTCCTTACATGTATGCTTAAGAATAGTTGCCTAGATCTATCAAACCAAGTATTGGAGTTTTGATCTATAAATCCCAACTAGTCCTCTAGAAAACTTGTTTCTAGCAACCTAAGTGATAAAGATTCAAAGTTGTGTTAACTCAAATCCTAAATCAACTAAGCCAATTTAAGATCAAAATTAACAAGTTTGTGAAATTATTAAGCCTTCACTCAACAATCTCACCAAGGCTACTCAAGAACTCATGAAGAGAATTTAATTTCATAAGCAAAATTGCTAAAAAGAAATAATATTGATTGAATGAATGCCCTCTTGGCAAAATATGACGCCTATTTATAGCCTTATAATGCTTAATCCAAAACCAATTAGGATTTAGTTTACATTTCCTAATAGAATTCAATATTTCCTAATGTAATAAGGAAAAACCAATCTTAAACTAAATAGGAAAACTAAAAAACTTTATGATTGGTCAACAAGATTAGTCTAAGATACTTTCCTAACTAAAGAACAACTCTTTCTAAATAACAAAGGAAAAGGATTATTCGTCCTAATGAGGAAATCCTAATGGCATTAGGAAACATTACCAACTAAGTAAGAATCTTTGACTTTGGGCCTTATTTCCTTACTTACATGACTTGGGCTTCCTTTTACATGTCTTGGGCTTCTTTTTACATCTATTGGCCAAATTGGGTTATGTTTGGGTGCTCTCCATAAGTGAGGCTCCATTTTATTAAGTTAAGTGCTCCATTTGAAGAGTTTAAGCTCCCATCAGCTTTTAATTGGGCTTCATGTATCCTTTGCTCTTATTGGGCTAATCTAAGCGTAACTCCTTATTGCATGAATGCTCTAATTGCCTCCTTAAACTTCTTTAGGCTTCCCCTTGTGATTGGTCTTGAAGTTGAAGTGGATCCTTTGCTAACTTGTCTTTGCTATTTGCATCAAAACTTTAACCTAATTTAAGTAATTATTAGAAAGCCCATTTTGTCTTCATCCTATCAAAGATTGGGTTCAAAAATTGGAAATGACTTAGGGAAGAGGTTAGACACCCTTAAATCGCTCGAATATTGAGATCGAGCTTTTGGGCATCTTTAGTTCACTTTAATATTTTAATCGAGTTATTGATTAGTTTGATTAATGAACCAAAGCATGCTTTCAGCGTAATCAAGCCAATCAAATCATTCCCTCAATCTAAAGAGAAGTAGGTTCAAGGATCATGGTATAGGGATTATCATGCATATCCATACATCCATTTAAGCATAATCATTTTGAAGGGGGAGAAGGTTATGCATCATGGTATAAAGGCCATCATGCATATCCATACATATATTCAAACATAATCATCTCAAAGGGGAAGGGGGTCATGCATCATGGCATGGGGTCATCATGCATTGTCCATGTACATCACATATCACAATCATCCATATCATTTAAAATGATGATTAAGATCATATTCATGGTCTAAAATACGCAAGACACCATCTCTCCCATGCAAAGGTTCCTAAATATGCATCTAAGTCCATAATATCACATCCCAACATCGCATGAAGAGCATTCAAATATTAGAACATAAGTATATGCATCATGAAGGAGCAAGATACCATGAACATGCCATGCAATTTATAATGGAGGATTTTCAATAGCCTAAGGCTAGATCATTACAAAAGAGATCCTAGGGTTGATGAACCCTTTCTCTTACTTCTCCAAAAGAGCTATGACATCTATAAACACTACTAATCATCACAAGGGTTAGAATGCCAATAGCAAAAAGGGAAATTGCGAGGCAAAATAGTGTTCACATGCTCTAAACATAAACACAATCATAATAAGAGCTTTCAAGATCTTTGGAACACTAAGTCCCTCACTTACTCACGACCCTAAAATGATCAAAACAAAACCAAAGCCATCATTAAGCTAAAATGAAAGAACATAAACATTTGCATAAGATATACCATGAAAATCCCTTTAAAGTCTGTCAAAACTCCACTTTTCAAAGTGAATAAGGGTCCTAGCCATTAGGATATCCCATTCTATCATTGGAGTCATAAAAGTGAAAAAAAAAACTTAGAAAAAAAGAAAATTCAGGGAAAGAAATGATTGATTTTGCAAAAGTATTATAGGAAAATAGGGTTGCATAGTTACACAACCTAGTTCTTACACTGTACATGTTATATTCAAGTTTACATTGTTCTTGGGTTTTTAAAAAAAAGGAACAAAAATGGAAGTGAGGGGCATAAAAAAGGTTTTTGTAGATGCATTCAAGTGTTTCCTTATCCTTAGAGGCACATAATGAGTTTAATATCCTCCAAAATGCTTAAGGAATGCATAATGATAAAAAAAAAAAAAAAAAAAAAAAAGGCCTTGTTATACCTTGGAAGTGATTAGGGAGGGTTATGGTTTTGTGTTCCTGTGTTAAGTATGAGTTAAGGGGAAATTTTGGCAGAGTAACCATAGGGTTGTCAAAGCCCCCCTCCCTCTTCAAAATCGGGGGTATTTACAAAGGGAGAAGGGTGCAACAGGGCCAAAAATGGCTATGGTTATACCATGTTTATGTTTAATCACAAAGAATGAGATTAATCTCATAGAATTAGTGTAACGACCTTTTCATTTACAAAACTCATGCAGCTCTAATATCAATAACTGTAACAAACATTTTCATTTGACAGAACTCATATTGCTCTAATACCAATAACTGTAACAACCATATTCATTTTACAAAACTCATATCATTCATGTCCAAAATACATATGCATAAAGGTTTTGTCCATCCTACACACATAATCCAACATGTATTTGATGTACATATATGTATATGACACAAAGAGAAAGAGAGTTGGGATTCAGCCGACGACCTGTGGTCAATATGTCTCAATGTAAAACTCAAAGCACCAAAGTGTCCAATTCCTATTCTTCAGTATCTGAAAAAATTTTGCGATTTGGTGAGTCGCAACTCAGTAAATAAAAACAATAATCAAATTCTCATGGCATAATCCATAATCAAATATCATCAAGATACATTGCAAGTATAACAATTGACCATGCAAGTGCAAATGCAATAGCTTTGTTTTTGTCATGACTGTGCAAGGCAAACATTGCTCCCAGGATATTCATGTGATTCATGTAACATATGATTTGGGACCTATTGGTCCATCTTCTTGTAATTCATTTGACATACGATTTGGGACCTATTGGTCCATCTTCCACGTGATTTACAAGTGTTTGACAAGTCGGTCAGAATGCCCTTTTAGTTCCATGTGCAAGTGCTTATTCACAAATGATATGCCAAGTAATCGTTAAGAGCATTTGATTCTCACTTGGCATGTATTCCCATGTAACATGTAACAATTCAATCAGATATACATGAAATAGAACATAATCATATTATTCCCCTGTAACATGTAACAATTCAATCATTGCCACTTGACTTATATTTTCATGTAACATGTAACAATTCAATCATATATACATGTAATAGAACATAATCATATCATACAATTATCACATACACCCATTGAATCCAATTATAGTTTTTACTCACCTTTTGATGTTACCGACCTTTACGGTAGGTTTGGTTCTCTCTCTAGGGCTTTCTCAAAGTTTTGAGATCCTAGAATTTAATACATACATGGTTATAAGTATGTCAAAATGATTATGAATGCTTGGTATGCAGTTATGGTATGATCCATGCAAGTGGACCTAGTGTTTATGCATATATTCCTAATAGGGTAGCCTGAGCTCGCTAAACTCTCCCAGTAATAACTCTAGATATACTGATCCAAATGACTTAATTTTTTTTTTCTAACTAACTAGACACATAATGAGACAACATATTCAAATTTCGATTTAAGATCAGACACACATAAAATGTGGTAAATTTTTAAATGTTGCCCTATTGCAATGTCCTCTTAGTCTGAGTAAGTCTTACTCTCTTAGGTGTATCTCAAATTGTACAAATCGAATTGCAATAATAATCTACCATCAGTTACAAAACATATAAAGGAACATTTATCATGTTTTACTCATTATCTAATTTAGTCTATAAGGTCACAAAGACAAAGGACCAATCTCGGGATGAGTAGGTTTGTAACATGTTGACAACCAGTCATGAAGAAGGAAACAATATTTCAATAACCATGCTAGATTTGGCATGAAAATATTTCAAAGGAATGTATATCAGACATAAATATACAACTTTAAAGTTTGGACCATCATCAAATTCTGAATTTATAGCCATCAAATACTTGGAAAATAGATTCAATAGAAAGGTAGGTTTCACCCTGGTACAAAGTCAGTCCCAATCAATGAGCCATAACTCTTTCCACACAACAAATTAATCAAAACTGGTTTACAGGTGTTTAGAGAGGACATAACCCTATAAATTTCATTTTTTACACTTTATCAAAATTAGAATATGAAGCCATCAAAATATAACAAAACAGAAGATTGAGATCATCTTAGTTCGGATTTGACCTAGTCCTACTGAAGGAGTCATATCTCCTCACATACACAAAATCAAGCAAAACTGTTTCATAAATATTTATATGAGACATAAAACTACAACTTTCATATTTTTCACTTTCCCTAATTCCTCTTTTAGGGTTATGAAATCATGGGTGCAAAATTCTACTCTAACAGTAAAATCAACAGAATCAACTCTTATTCTCTTGGTTTATAACTTCCATCCAAGAGCTTTACTTCAATTACTCCATAATTCTCACTAATCATACATGATTAACATGTCATGAGAGGTTAATTTTAGTTGAGATGAAGATAAATTAACTTAACCCTACTTAATAGGGCTTTAGAGCTCATTTACTCAAGTTGGCATATTGGGCTTTAATTGTGGGCTTGGTGTTGGGCTTTGGTCTTGGGCTTGGCTGTGAGCTTTCCTACGGTTTTCTAAGGCCTTTATCTCTTCCTTTGGTAATTCTCCTTCCATTTTGGTGATATATTCAATGATTTTTATCATTAGGCTTTACATCCAAAGACCTAGAACTTGATGCTTACAATCATTGTCCTTTAGTGCTCTATAAAGAGGTGAATAGGGCAATTGGGAAGTAATTAAAAATAAAAACTAAATGCAAAAATTTATGAAGAATCAAGACATAAGATTTATAGAGGTACAACAAAACTTGCATACTTTCTCTCCCCTTGTCTTCCCACTACAGTCTTCACTATCTAAATAGATTGTGGTGCCATTAATAACCTTTACAACATTAATTTTTAGGCACTACCAAGCTGTTACAAGTAAACTTATGGGTGTTATTAAAACCTTTATCCCAAACTAGTTTTCCAGGTACTACCTTAAACCTTTCACAACGTATGGTTTTTAAGATCTCCTAATCAAACCTTTCCTTAAATAAAAAACAATTTTAAAGATAAGGATAACTCTCTCACTCATGTAATAAAAAAAAGTACAATCATAAAGCATACTTAATCTTCTTGAGAGTATTGAGAGAATATCTGGAAAGCTTGTTTTTCAAACTTTGTTTTAAATATAACACTTACAAACTTGAAACAATGAACTTCTATTGATCGCTAGCTCACTCTTTATTCACCCTTTTGATTTGAAAATAACTTTCATAATAGAATACTCACTTAATGGAATAGTTCTCTCTTTATTTTTGTTGAGAGCGAGTCCTTTTATAGGTTGAAATAAAGAACTAATTATTAAAAAGAAAGTTGTTACTTCATATTACAATTGAAGATAATCAACGCCCGACATGAATTCTTCATACCTATTGTTGAGTCATCAACCAATATTAATTTCATGAAAACAGGTGGTTGTCAAGTAAAATACAACTTCAATGGCTATTGGTACTAACAAAATGCCCATTAGGACTAACTATTAGAGAGAAGTTTGTCTCAATTCTCCTATTTTGACTTTCTCATTTGTTTATACAACTAACTTCAATAAATGTTGGATATTCTCAATACCTATTGGGCTTCAATATCAATCCCTATTGAATTATGAACAATGCTCATTGTAGATTTCTAGTAAGATGTGAACTTGATGCTCTATTTTCTAAGATCTTCAACAGTACTTCAACTGTTATTGGTGAACTTTTAATGCTTGTTGGACATTCTCAACTCCAATTGTGTTATTGAGTATGCCTTGTTGAAGGGTCTAGAAACATTAGCTTAATCTAGGGAGCTTTTCCAATACCCATTTCAAGATCTTGAGAGTTTTGCTCAACTTAAGTCACTTGGTCCAACATCTGTTGCGAAAATGCAATGTTTGTTGTGAGATCAAGAATAACTCCTATTGTTAAGTTCAATGTGCATAACTTATGTGTTTGAGTTATCCAATGCCTGTTGTAATAGAGGACAATGTCTATTGTGAGATCTAGAAGATTTTGCTCATGCTAGGCTGATTCTCCAATGCCAGTTGAGTTTTTTCAATGCTCATTGTCAGAGTCACAACACCTTTTTGACAATACAATGCCCATTGAACTGTCAAGCATAGTTTGCTTGATCTTTACTCTCTTAATACTTAGAGTTTCCAATAATTACTCTTTCTCTTATCATCATAGTTTAATGGATTGATGTACCTGCAAGAATTAACACAAATAACTTCGACAAAGGTTAGCTCTTAGATATGTTTATGATCATCAAAATAAGACTTGAAAACTAAAGGTTCAACACAGTTGTCCTCAATAATAGGGTTTAGTTTGCACCTATAAATATATATTATATAGTTGAATTAAAATATATTGAATTGTTATTAATGAAAAGTATGAAATATTAATTAAAAAAATACAAATAGATCACAACATCTTTTAACTCATCACAATTGTTACACCATACTTGGTTTTCATAATTTTGAATGTTTCTTTACATATTGGACAGGCTCTATACCACCATCCATTGAAAACATCAATATCTCTAATTGTTGCCTTACATGTGACTTTGATGTCCTATGTCATAGATAATAGTTAATATTTTACTATGATGTAAATAAAAAATTTATGATGACTAATGTTATTCAAAATGTCAAACTTATTATACCTTATCAGTATGGATATCCAAGGATAGTAACTACTCAATAGTTTTTTGGTTTAAATTTCATTCATTTTCGATGTTTCATCCTCTATCTCTCTCAAACTCTATTTTTATGATTTCTAAAGGAGAACTCATTAACCTGCATAAATATGAAATTAATTTATTCATGAAGTGAAAATGAATGAATGTGTCGTTGTAGTTACCTTTGCTTCAAGTCAAAAATTTCAGGGATTTCAGGATTCACATAAATCCTTATTACTGAAGAACTATTAATGGATATTTCATCTATAATATATGATAATAATTATTCAATATTATATATGTTAACATTAACATATGTTTGAATTTAAAAATAATGCATAATTAACCGTTAAAATTTTTGATGATCATAGATAGGAAAACAATAACGATGCTGCCACTTTTGCAGCTGTAAAGACCATCCTCAGGAAATTCTACAACCTACTTGTTCCACATGACAATATTCAATTTCTCTTCACTGTAAGGTTGAGTTATATTTAGAATAATATGAACAAATACATTAAGAAGGCATTATTGGTTTATATAAAATAGAAGACATTCTTATCATTTTGGATTAGTAAATGTCGTTGTATGGCCCTACCTATGATATTTATCTCTTCGATGTCACCAACAACTATAATTTGGCCAAAAATATCTGAAACCAATTGATATTTTATCAATCATGTAATTTTGATTAATGTAGAAAGAAGTTTATACAATAATAGTACAAATAATTATAAAAAATTTTAAAATGTGGACACTTTCTTATAAGATATGTCTTGTCATTGGCTTAAGCATTAACAGCTGAAAAGTCAATGAACTCAAATCTATTAAAGGTTATAGACGAATCATTCTCACTAAGTGCTTTTATAAATGTGTTTTAAGATAATTTTATCCGAAAGAATGTGAGCTTATTTTGTAATTTAATTGCCTCGATATAATAATAAAACTAGAGATATGATATATGTTTCCTTTTGTAAGCAACTCCTAAAAAAGAGACGCAAATTATTTTTGTATTGTACCCTATATCGTGTCACCCTGGAAAACCATAAAGATTAGTTAATAGTTAGACATTATAATAATACATGTATTAAAAAAATAATTTAAAGTTTTAAATGCATTTTTCTTAAATACACTACCTTTTCATCTATGACTAAAAATTCCAAGCTAAATAGATCACTCAAGTTCAAGATATTAAGAATCTCGCCACACATACTTTTATTTGGATATTTTTGCTCTAGCGATTGACTCCATATAAGCATGTGTACATAACAACATATAGAACATAAATAAAAATTGAATAAAACATTATTGAATGAATCATTCATGTCCAAATGATTGTAATATGAAAGGTACAAATAAGTAACAATGTCACAACTAGGGGTGAGTACGATATTCGAAGATTCTTGAATTAAACTAAATAGCTGAATTGGACTGAACTGGAACCAAACATTCTCGATGTAAATAGTAAAATACTCGAACCAAATTGTATCAATTTTTTTAAACAGGATGATGCCTAAAATTTTATATTATCCGAACTGAGAATCGAACTGACCCGTATTGCAACCATCCCATACCAAAAAAATTGAACAAAATTGTAGTTATATATATATATATATATATATATATATATATATATATAT
>CATIWR010110125.1:0-45437 GCA_949677035.1 Omphalea diandra
AATGCTTGAGGTTTGAGGTTGTGAAGCTCTAACAAATGTAGTTGTAGAAGATGATGAAGCTCCATTAAAACCTAGACCATGCCTAATTAAAGGTGGTCTTTATGACACAATAAGAGTGTCTAAAGCCTATTTTCCTTTATGGAATTTGGAGATTGAGCTTCTAAGCTCAATGACTTCTCCTTTAAGAGAGTCATTCTCCTTTCTAAGTGAGGATAAGGAAGAAGATGATGTAGATAACTTTTCAACAGATTTCTTAAGTTCTTCATTAGAATCCCTTAATTCATTTACAAGCTCATTTAGGAACTTATACTCATCTTCTAGTTTGGAGTACTTCTTCCTATAGGTTTTAACTTGTGACTTATACTTGTCACACCTCATAGTTAGAGCTTCTAAAAGCTCTTCATCTATATCATCTACCTCATAATCAGAATTAAAGTAGGAAAATGTACTTACCTCTTATGAAGAGTCCCCTAGTGCCATAAAGCATATGTTGGCCTCCTCTTCTTCTTCCTCATCTTCACTTCAGTCATCATCCCAAGTGGCAGAGAAGCTTTTCTTCTTTTCTTTGTCCCATCTCTTCTTCTTCTTTATCTTCAGACATTTATGTTTCATGTGCTCTTGTTTGCCACATTCATAACATGTGACATCATTTATTCTTTCTTTTGGACTTTAGGCAGATTTCTTGAAGACTCCTTTTTCTTTTCTTCTCCTTATCAACTCCTTAGTTCTCCTTGAGAGCATGGCTAGCTCTTCTCCTTCTTTATCACTATCCTCTTCACTTGAGGAGATATCTACTTCTTTCTCTATTGTTAAAGCTTTGAGACCCATGGTTCTCTTTTCTGGTTTTTCACCTTGGCCCCTTAGCTTCTTCATTTGCTCATCTTTTTGAATAGCCAACTCATGAGTCAAGAGCTTGCTAATGAGCACATCGGTTAGGACCTTTCCAATCTCTAGATTAGATTATTGAATACTGCACACCCTAGCCCTAAATTTGCCAAGTGGAAGAGTTTTAAGGATTTTAGTGTTTACCTCATAATTTGTGAGTGCTCTTCCAAACTTCTTCATATTAGTGATAATGGACAAGAGTCGGTTGGTTGATTCTGTGATGTTCTCATTGTCCTTCATCATGAAGAGTTCCCATTCTGTGACATACATCTCCAAACGGCTTAACTTCACTAGAGTTGTGCCTTCATGATAATTCTCTAGAGTCTTCCATATGGCATGTGCGATTTGACAATGTTGCACTTTCTCAATCTCTTCTTTAGAAAGTCAGCTTAGGAGAATGGCCATTGCCCTTTTATTCTTATCATTTGACTTTCAGTGAGCTTCAACCTATTCATCCCTTGGGATTAATTCTTCATTTCCATCCACAACTCTGGTAGGAGGCTTCCATTCCTTGATTACCATGTCTTAAAGGTCCACCATATCTATGTCAAGATAGACCTCCATCCTTTACTTCCAATGAGTATAGTCGGTTCCATCAAAATATGGCCTTAGGTGTGAGTAGATTGCTTATTGTGCCATGATCTTGTTTCACCCAATGAAGGTTTGATTTGTGAAAACCTTGCTCTAATACCACTTGTTGTCCCTTGGCACCAAGAAGGGGGGTTGAATTGGTGTATAAAAATTTAAAAGACAAAGAAGAGGGGAAGAAGAATGAGTAGAATTGAGACAACGATTTATAGTGGTTCGGGTATAAGTAGAATTGAGACAATGATTTATAGTGGTTCGCGTATAATCGACCATACGTCCACTCCCCAATCTACTAATTGGGTATTTCACTATCTCAAGGTGTTTTCAAGCTCACACCCAACTTGTACAACTTGTGTTTTGATGGCTCGCACACAACCTTACAATAATGTGTTTTTAGGCTAACACATAACCTCACTCAAGTGTTTCACTAGGCTCACACTTAAACCTTTCTTGAAGTGTTTTTACAGGCTAACACTATAACCTTACAACTTAGTGTTTAATGCTCACAACTAACACTTACAATTTCATAAAGAAAATTGAAGAAAATTAGTAGCAAAGATTGAAAGCTTTAATTACTTGTAATAAATTTCTTAGCAACCTTATTCATGGTTGTTTGGTGGAGTATTTATACCCAAACTTCACCAAAGAGACATTGCAGATAATAACTCATCAAATCTTTGAGACATGCTTGATAGATTCTGCGTCAAATGTTTGACAGTCTCAATTCACAATCGTCACTACTCATTAGCGATCGCAAAATCCAAATTTCTAAAGGAAAATCCCATTTGTGTCTAACGGCTAGTCCACGTGGCAGCTTCTAATTAGTTCACCAAGAAAATATAGTTGTTGCTCTTTTACTACTTTCAGAAGTCGCGGTCGTGAGAATTCTTGTGCAAGACGCAACAGAGGACTCGAATTCGTCTGCCAAAATGGTTATCTTCTTCTTCATGATTTGCGGTCGCTACCAATAAGATACCTTTGCAAAATTTGACTTCCAACGGTCTGCTGGAACATGTGTCATGTTGTCACTATGGACTTGCTTCCCTCCTGAGTCACTTTGAAATTCGTGGTCGCGACTGGGGCGTGACACTCACCATAATTTCGTTTGTCAATTTTGGACTCTTTAATTTGAATGAATCGCGAACGAGAATGGCTCCACGATTTCGCCTTTATGCTTTCAAGCAATGCTTCTTCATAGATAGCGGTCGCGAATCCAAAGCAGCGATTGCCATTTAGAAGTCATTTTTCATACTTGAGGAATTTTTGAGCTTTATCCAACTTTCAACTTTAGATAAAAACTAAAGGCTACAAAATAACACTACTTTGAAATATTAAACATGATCAATCTCCTTTGTCAATATCAAAAGAGGTCAAAGACTTGGGTTAACTACCCTTGTCCAACACTAGGGAATGGCACCATAATAAGAGGAATGATGGTTAGGAATTTTGTGGATTTCCAAAAAGAAGGCCTGTAGCTAAAGAATTGGAGTTGGAGTTAATAAGGCAATATAGGGGAAGAAGAAGCACCGCATCCCAGCCCCAAGCAGAAGGGAACAAGATAGTCAATGTTAATGCAATAAGGGCATCGAGGCAGTTTACTAATTTAGGATGCCTCTGACCAAGGCATTTGAGAGGTTAAAAAAAAAGGTGTTGAAGCCTTTAGCACCAATACCACATCCTAATCCATTGCCTAGAATATATGACACCAATGCCTACTATGTTTTTCATTAAGGAATGAACCATAACACTGATGACTATTACAAATTAAGGTATGAGATTTAGGACCATATCGACAATAAGACAATTATTCCACCAAACTCTGAAAGGCCAAGCATCCAAGGGAACCTTCATTCAAACTATCATAATGTTCCTTCCCAAATCGAAGGACTTTCATGATAGATTATGGAATTCCTGAAAAAGTTCTTATGGTCGTTGTAGAGGAGATTGCAAAGGAGGCTTTAGTAATTTAGACTATCAATCTATGGTAAACCTCACACGAGGAAACAACAGAGGTGTAAATAGGGAGAATGATTCAACTATAGGAGGAGAGAGATGAAGAAGAGAAAGCTGAGTAAGTGAATCATATGACTCGTAGTAGGAAATTCTATCCTGATAGGGAAGCTTCCAAGGAACCAAGGGTTGAAAAAAGAACAAATGAACCTGTGGTGAATGAGAAAGTGGAGGACAATCCCAATGTTAAGTAGTTGAAAATGGTACTAGCTCAAATCATTATATGGGAACTACTTATCACCTCTTAAGAGCATGAGAAGGCTATGACAAAAGCTATATCTAGTTTGATCATTTCCTATGAAGTTACTCTAGGAGATGTTATTATATTGGTGACTCATAAAGGCAAAATCACCATTTCATATGAGGATTTGCCACCATAAGGAAGGGATTACAATTTAGCTTTATTCATCTGAGCTAAAGTGAAAGGAAAGTGTACTTCATATGTGATGGTGGATGATGGATCTAGGATTAACATTTGTCCAACAAAGTTGTTGCATAAGTTTAGGTTGTCTAAAAAGGATTTAGAAGCTTCTGATAGTGTCATTAGGGTGTATCATGATAGTAGAAGGTCGACTGCATATGTATATAAGTTTATGGTAAAAATAGGAGTAATTGAGGCTATGGCAAAGTTTATAGTCCTAATCATTCCAATTACCTTCTCACTTTTACTAGGGAGACTGTGGTATCATCCTCTCGGTGGGGTGCCTCCACTATTCGTCAAAAAGTTAAGATTCCTCATAAGGGTGAAATTGTTACTATCTATGCATAAGTAGGGGGAATTATATTGGCTGTGAGAGTAGTTATTTTATACCTTTAAGGTTTCAGGTTGCTGGAGTCATAGACAATGGGTTGATCTAAATGTAATGGGGATTATAAAGAGCATGAACTTTCTTCTAGGATAGGGGTTAGGCAAGAATTTCACTAGCATATTAAAGTTTTAAGAGATTCTTACAAACTACTAAAAAAGGATTACGGTACCATGATAATGGGTCAAAACAAGAAGTAAGAGATTTACGAGGGCTACTATCAAACTTCTTTATGAAATAAGGTGAAGTTCTTAAAAAAGTAGAGAAAGGAACCATTTAGAGTGAGAAGTCATTGGGTAATGACATGGACAAACTTGAGAAAGCCTTTTTTCCATCTAGATGTAGGCAAATTGGGGCATCATAATTATCAGGTTTGTCAAAATAAGAGGATGGTAAGAAAAAAAAAGTAGAAAGAGGAAAAATAGGTCACAATGAAAATGGATAGTTAGGATTTAGGTTAATATGTGGTTCTATATGGTCCTTAGTCTGCATGGTCATAACAAGAAGAAAGCCACTGATGAATAAGGGGAGCACTATTCATTAGAACTTTTAGGCCACTAGGGTGGATCATGTAGAGAAAGGGTATGACTTGTTAAAGCAGAATGCATCATTTATGGACTCAGAATAGGAGTATATTGGGCCTTACAAGTTCGCTGAAATTACCTATACGAGGATAAAGTTAGAAGACATTAAAAACATGATTGTGAACTCCATTAAGGAAATAAATGGTGTGGACAAGAAGAATTTTGTTTTCAAAATTGAGCCAACCATGGTAGATGGAGCAATACTATGGGCATAATTTCAAAGGATTAAGCTAGAGGATGATTAGATGAAACAAAATTGTAAAGGGGTTGTCAAGGTTGTTGCTAGAACAAATGATGGGAAAGAGGCAAATCCTATGTAGAATATTGATCTTGAGGTTCTGATTGATGAGTGAATGGTGCAGAAGAGGAGAAGCCTCAGATAAAAGAAGGTCTAATGAACCAATCAAACAAAGAAAACTTTCTTAATACTACTCATTTTATTGTTTTTTGTCTCTTCAAGGACGATGATGTATTTTTTTCTAAGTTTAATGTAATGAACGAGTTTACTTACTTATGTGATGTGCTTCCTAATGGTAGTGTGCATGACATACATCATTTCATGAGCATATTTAACATTAATTATATGCATACTACTACATTTAACATTGTATCATAGGAAAATCCAAAAATCTTATTCCTTACTAATGATGTCACACTAGAAGAATGAAGGAAATTTAAACAACTGCTCAGGAAATACAAAAGGATTTTTGCATAGACATACAAGAACATGCCAGGGGTTGATAAAGAGAATTACATAACACAAAATCTAGACATACCCATATATAAGGCTAGTGAAATAGAAATTGCGAAGGATGATGGCCAAATGAGCCCAGCAAGTCAAGGAAAAAGCAGCAAAGTTGTTGAATGCCAAGTTCTTGGAGGTGGTAGACTACTGAGAATGGTTAGCCAATATAGTGTTAGTACCGAAGAAGGATGGAAGAGTGAGGATGTGTGTTAACTGCAGAGATCTGAACAAAGTGTACCCAAAAGGACGATTTTGCTTTACCACATATAAATGTGCTAATTGACAGCACTGCAACATGTGTCATGTATTCCTTTATGGATAGATTCTCGAGGTATAACTAGATTCTCATCGCTATCACAGATGAGGTGAAAATAACTATTCATCACTTAGGATGTATTGCTACAAGGTAATGCCTTTTAAGCTAAAGAATATAGGGACAACCTACCAGCAAATGGCAAGTGCCTTATTACATAACATAATCCAAAAAGATGTGGAAGTGCATGTGGATGATATGATGGTGAAATCATAAACTAGAGACGAGCATTTTGAATCTTCTAAAAACTTTTTGAAGAAAGTTTGTGAATACAATTGAGGCTAACTCCTTAAAAACAAATGTTTGGTGCCACCTTTGGTAAGCTATTGGGACATGTAATTAGCGAGAAAAGAATCAAAGTGGATTCAGACAAGGCAAAGGCTATTCATGAAGTGCCTACACCTAAGATAAAGAAGGAGGCATGAGGTTTCTTAGGTCAATTACAGTATATCAGCCGGTTCATTATATGATTGACCTCTATCTGTAAACCCCTTTTGAAGTTGTTAAGGAAGAATCAACTAATGGAATGGAATGAGCAGTGTAAAGAGGCCTTTGAAAAGATAAAAGACATTTGCTAGTATTAAAACCACCAAGACCCTAAAGACCTTTAACTTTATATCTAATAGTGGAGGATAGTTCTGTAGGTGCAATGTTGGCTAAAAAAGATGAAGTACGGAGCGAGCACACAATATATTACCTTAGCAAGAAATTGTTGTCTTATGAAGAGAAGTACAACTAAGTGGAGTAGACCTATCTAGTGCTGCTCTATGCAATGAAAAAGCTAAGGCATTACTTTCAATCATACTCGATGAAGGCAATTTCGAAGTTAGACCCAGTTAGATACCTCCATAAGGTCCCCTCCTTAACAGGAAGATTGGTAAAGTGGTTTATGATGTTCAGTGAATTTGATATTAAGTATGTAGCAAAAAATGTGATAAAAGAATAACAGTCTTAGAGTATTTGGCAAGACAACCCCTTGACATAGAAGAGTATGAGCCTCCTCAATCTCTAGATGAGGGGTTAGGAGTGATCAAACCTCTTAGGTGGAAAATTTACTTTAATGAAGCAATGAACAAAAAAGGGACAGGCATAGGGGTAATTATGATTTCACTCGAAGGAAAAACTATTTCTTGTAGCTAAAAAGCTCAACTACAAGGTGACTAATAACACAATTGAGTATGGAGCTTGTGTGTTAGGGCTCGAACTCCTATAACAAATAAAGGTTAAGGCAACAAAGGTGTTTGGTGATTCATAATTAGTTATTTCATATATGACAAATGAGTGGGAGCTAAAAGAAGAATATTTAGCCCCATACTTTGAGCATCTTAAGGGCTTGGTACAAAACATCCACAGGGTCACATTTCATCATTTGCTCAGAAAAGAAAATGAAATGGTTGATGCCTTGGCTACTTTAGTCTATGTTTAGGATGCACCTAGGATAATGCCTATAAAGCCACTTATCACACTTTAGTATAGGATGTTGAACCTTTAGGTTCCAAGTATTGTTTTGATGATCACAAACATATGTAAGTGCTAACCTTTGTGCAAGTTATTTTAGTTAATTCTTATAGGTACATCACTTTGTTGAACTATGATGACTAAAGAAAGAGTTATGATTAGAAACTCTAAGTATTAAAAGAGTAATGATCTAGCTAACTAAAATGGACAATCCAATTTGTGTTGCAATTATCCAAAAGGCATTGTGACTCTAGCAATAGGCTTTGAAAGAACTCAACATGCATTAGAGAATCACCCTAGCATGAGCAAAGTCTTTTAGATCCGCAACATATGTTGTCCTCTATTGCAACAGGTGCTGGATAACTCAAACACATGAATTACGCACATTGAACTTATTAACGGGCCATGCAATTTCACAATGGACATTGTTATTGATCCCAGAATAGGCATTGAATTTTCACAATAAAAGTTGGACCAAGTGATTTGGATTGAGCAAAACTCTTAAGATCTCAAAATGGGCATTGGAAAAGCTCCATATATTGAGCTAAAGTTTCTACACCCTCTAATGAGGCACACTCAATATTGCAACAAGTATTGAGGATGTCCAAAGGGCATTAGAAGTTCAACAAAAGTGATTGAAATACTATTGAAGATCTTAAAAAATAGAGCACCAAGTTTACACCTTTCTAGAAATCTATAATTGGCATTGTTCATACTTCAACAAAGATTGATATTAAAGCCTAATAAGTGTTGAAAATATCCAATAGCGATTGAAGTTAGTTATATAAACAAATGAGAAAGTCAAAGGATCGTTGAGACAAACTTCTCTCTAATAGCTAGTCCCAATAGGCATTTCGTTAATACCAATAACCATTAAAGTTGTATTTTGCTTGACAACCACTCATTTTCATGAAATCAATAATGGTTAATGACTCGACAATAGGCATGGAGAATTCCTAATAGGTGTTGATTGTTTTCAATTGCAATATGAAGTGATAACTTTCTTTCTAATGGCTAGTTCTTTGTTTGAACCTATAAAAGAACCCGTTCTCATTAGAAACATATAGATAACTATTCCATTAAATGAGTATTCCATTATGAAAGTTATTTCAAATCAAATGGGTGAACCAAAAGTGATCTAGTAATAAAGAGAAGTTTATTATGACAAACCTTTATAAATCTTGTGTCTTGATTCTTCATACATTTTTGCACTTAGTTTTTTTTTTTTAATTGATTGCCTTATTCAACCCTCCTTTTAGGGTACCAAGGGATCACAATTGATATTTGAGCAAGTCTCTTCATCAAAGCTTAATTGCTTAGAGCAAAGATCATAATAAGCCATGAAGAATCACAATCCATCCCTAAGCCTTCATTATTGAAGGGTGATGATTATGGTTACTAGAAGAATCATATAGAGATCTTCCTTAACAATGAAACCATTGAACTTTGGGACATTACTGAAGAAGGAAGAGTACTTTCAACAAAACTAGTTGGAGAAGTTTTAGTAGCAAAGCCTAAAAGTGAATGGACTGCTGAATAAAAAAAGGTAAACCTAAAGAATATAAGGGCAATGCATGTTCTTTTATGTGCAATCTAAAAATTTTAGTATGCTAAGTTACAAATGTGCACATCAACCAAAGAAATATAGGACACATTGCAAACTCAGCATGAAGAAAATAGTGAAGTAAAGAAGAAAAAGATATAAATACACACACACATGTATGGAACATTTGCACACCAACTTGGTGAAACTATTATTGAAATGTACAATAGATTCATAGACATTATAGGCACTCTTAAAACTTTATAGAAGTCATATTCAAATGAAGATATGGTAGCAAAAATTCTTATAACACTTCCTAAAGATAAGTGGGACACTAATAAGACAAATACAGTGGAAGCCAAAAAGCTAGAAGCCCTGTCACTTAATGAGCTTGTGGGAAAACTAATGGCTCATGAAATCACTCTTGAAAAGCCATATGAAAATAGAGGAATAAGAAAGAAAGGTTTGACATTGAAAGCTAAAGAGGTATATTACTTTGCATTGAAAGCTAAAGTGGTACATTCTAAATCTCCATCGAATTCTTATTTACTAGAATCTTCTTCTTCTAGTGACGATGAAGATAATAGTGACGATGAGCATCTTGCCTTGATCATTAATCAAGTAAAGATATTCCCCTCAAACAAAAAGGGTAAGAAGAGAGGTAGCAAAAGTCAACTCATCTACTACAGATGCAATGAGAAAGGACACATAAAATCAAATTGTCCTAAGATCAAGAAAAGCAAGTTCATTCCCAAAAAACATACCTCCAACAAAGGAAAGAAAGTGTATAAAGCCACATGGGATGTCACTAGTAATTTTGAACCTGATATTGATAAAGGTGAGACAAGAAAGGTGAGACAAGAAAAGAATTGCCAACCTTTGTCTTCTGGCAATTAAGGAGCAATGGAATGAGTCCTCAAGTGAACACTTATCTAGTAGTATTGGTGATAGTGATGGTGATAAAGAGGCAAATCCTTTTGACTCCTGCTATAGAGATGAATTATAATCTATAATCACTAAATTCACTATGAAAGTTGAGACTCTCAAGTTCAACACCTCCTCTCTTAAAAAAGATAATAAATCTTTAAAATATTATACTAAGGGTCAAGAAACTCTAGCTAAGGAGGATGAGTCTCTCACAATGGAGAACCTTAAGCTTAAGGAAAGCCTCAACAAGTTCATTAAAGAAATGGAGAACTTAGACACCATCCTTAAGTTTCAAAGGAGCCCATCTATCAAACATAGATTAGGCTATAATGTCTATACTTCAATTGCTCCTTCCACATCTAAAATAGCCTTTGTTAAGGCTAAGGAAGATAGTGTTCCTAACCCCATAAGAATGCCAAAAGTTCCCAAAAAGGGAAGTGCTATGATAAATGGCACAAAGGGTAAGTCTCAATACATTCACACACAATTGAGACATGCCCATCCTAGAGCAAATGTTGCTTAAATATAGCATTCATACAAGCCTAATAGGTAAAGTGTGTATAAACACAAACTTGGCATAATTATGGATAGAGACACATGCAACATAACATAATTTCTCACTTGATAAGCACTCCAAGACACATGGCTCAAAGGAGCTACAAGTCTAAAAGACATTATGTACATGTTCCAACTAGAAGTAGGACATTAGCTCACTTTGATGGTGATTGTTTTGAATAGTGGTATATATAGCCACATTGCTTGTCATTACCATTTTAGAGGTAATGATGAGCAGTTTGCAAGAGCTAACCTTTAGGACCTAAGAAGCCTTGGGTACCTAAGACATAACTCTCTTTGTTTTGCATATGTGCTTGAAGTCCCAAATTGGAGAACAAAAGTGGTATCTTGATAGTGGATGTTCAAAGCACATGATAGGAGAAAGGAAATTCTTTTCGCAAATGTAAAAGATTGAAGGTCTTGATAATGTCTTTTGGAGACAATGGCAAATCCAAAATTATTAGCATAGGTAAAGTTGGTAAGGATGGTGACTCACTTATCTTTGATAAAGTACTGCTTATTAATGGACTTAAGTGCAACATGCTATGTGTAAGTCAACTATGTCACAAAGGCCTTAAAGTTATGATTTAGCCACAAGCATGCTATGTATCAAGGATTAGTGATAACAAAATTATATTTATTAGTAAAAGAGTTAATAATATATATATATGATTGATTTAAACTCCCTTGCTAGCAATAATGCAAAGTGTTGAGTTTTAATAGTTGATTAAGGTGAAACCTAGCATAAAAGGCTATGACATGCTAGCATGGAACTCCTTAAAAAGCTAAAAAGATGAAACTTGGTTGAAGGTCTACTTGAAATCAAGTTCATAAAGGAAAGAGTTTGTAAAGCATTTCAAAGAGGTAAACAAATTAAATACTCATTCAAAGCTAAGAACAAGGTAAGTTCATCTAGACCATTGCATTTACATCTCATATGAATTTTAAGTTATATCAAATGGACGTTAAGAGTGCCTTTCTAAATGGGTATATTGATAAGGAAGTTTTTATTGAATAACATCCTAGTTTTGAAAGCCATTATTTTCCTAATCATGTGTACAAGCTCACCAAAGCTCTATATGGCTTGAAGCAAGCTCTAAGGGCTTAGTATGAGAGGTTGAGCAACTTTCTAATAGAGAAAGGTTTCTCTAAAGGTTTGTCAGACACAACTCTCTTTTCTAAGGAAAAAGAATGGGGACATATTATTAATGCAAATATATTTAGATGATATCATATTTGGTGCTACTAATGTTTGCTTATATAAAGATTTCTCCAAAGTAATGAAGAGTGAGTTTGAAATAAGCATGATGTGAGAACTCAAATTCTTCCTTGGATTTCAAATGAAGCAAGGAAATAAAGGAATCTTTATCAAACAAGCCAAATATAGAAAGAAAATAATCAAAAGATTTGGCATGGACAATAATAAACCTTGTAAAATGCTAATGAGTACCAACATCATGCTATGCATGGATGAGCATGGTAAGAATATGGACCAAAAGCTATGTACAGGTATGGCTTATAGTTTACTCTATCTCACACCCTCTAGACTTAACATTATGTTCATTGTTTGCTCGTGTAATAGACATCAATCTAATCTTAAAGTGTTTCATTTATATGTTGTGAAACACATACGTAAATATCTTATGGGTACTCCTAACATAGGACTTTGGTATCCTAAGAGTTCTTAATTTGAATTGAATACATTTTTTATATTGATTTTATTGGGTTTACCTTATATAGAAAGATCACATTAGGTATATATCAATTTCTTAGTTAATGCTTAGTGTATTGGAGTAGTAAAAAGCAAACCTCGGTTACTTTATCAACTGCAGAAGTTGAGTATATGACAGCTAGCCTTTGTTGTGCATAAATTCTATGGATGAACCAATAACTTCTTGATTACAAAGTGGTTGTAAATCAAGTTTCCATTAACTATGATAACACTAGTGCCATAACATTGTCTAAAAATCTCATTCAATGTTTTAGAAGTAAGCATATAGACATAAGACATCACTTTAATAGGGATCATGTGAATATTGGAAATATTGTGTTGCAATTTGTTGATACTAATCATCAATAAGTATAAATTTTTAATAAATCTATTTTTGATCAAATGATGCAATTCATCAAAAGTGAACTTGGCATGATTGATGGAAATACCATAAAATAGATTCAAACAGGTTCTTATCTTTCTCAATCTATTTATGATCATTGTTGTGTTGATACTTGATCATTGTTACTTGAATTGTTCACTATTAAAGTCTTTAAATTTAATAGCTAAAGATTTTAGGTATATGATGTTAATTGAATTCATGATTATTTCATTGAATTTAATTACTAACATTTAACAACTAGGTTTTCAAAATGGTTGTAACTTTGAAAAATTGGATTTTCAACTGAAATTTGAATATTGCCAATGACTTGCATTTCTCCCAATGATCGTTGTGTTAATTATGAATTCCTTATTTTGACTCTATTGGTCTCTACAATCGTTGTGAATCGCCAATGACCATTGTTATCACCCAATGGCCGTTGTGAACCATCCACCATCATTGGTTGAAGAACACTTGTAGGAGCAAGCTAACATTAATGTCCAACAGTAGTTGAACACTCATAATGATAATGTTTTTTAAAAAAAGGGGAGCTCATTGAACTTATACTTAAACCCACTCAAATCCTAAAATCATTTTACTTTCTGCTTTGCTTTGCTTTCTACTCGTCTCTCTCAATTTGTTCTATAAATTTTGACATATTCCCTTACATTAAACACTCATTCACACAATCAAATGGCACCCAAACCATATTCCACTAAGAGATACAAACAACTAGTTAGAAAGAACCCCTAACCATCTTACTCTAACTTTGAAATTGAGGAAAATCTAGCATCAATGATAGCTCAACAGAATAAGAGAGCTGTAGAACCCTCTACAACCTAGCAGGAAACTAAGAAATCTAAAACTGGCAAAGATTCAAAGGGTAAAGTGAAGGCCATCAAATCATAGCACACTCTCATGCCCATAATTTCTCCTTTAGTTCATCAAGTTCATCTCAAAAATGAAAAGGAAATAGAATTAGATCACTGAAGAGACATCTTGAAGGTGGGAAATTCTTGAAGTATAATGACTTGCAAAGGCATGTGCTAGCAGTAAAAGTTGATGAGTTAATAGAGATTGGATATGAGATATTTTCCCATCCTAAAAAACCCTCATATCCATAGTTGATAGTGGAATTTTTAACAACCTTGGATGTGTTAAGTAGTGATTATGAAATATATGCTCAATAAGGCATAATAAAATACAGGCTATTTAGGAAGAAATACACACTTAGACCACATGACTTGGCTAAGTACTTGCATGCTACCAATACCGATTTAACACTCCAACCTTCAAAATTGATGTTAATCAGTTTTGGAAATCAATTACTGATAGAATAAGCAATTACAATAGCAACAACAACAAGGCTTCTAAGATAAAGAGCCAAACCTCAAAAATTATACACAAATTCATATTTTGTAACAAAAATGGAAGAGTCTAATTAAATGGCAACTGCACTTAACATATATATTCTACTGTGCATGAAGAATACACATAAGGTGAATACAACCTTGTTTTTGATGTAGAGAATAAATGGGTAAGTGGATAAGGCAAATGAATTTATGATGGCTTATTACATCGCAAAGATTGCAAAGTTGGTAAAAGCAGTCCCCTAAACTGAATAAAAGCTTTAAGAAGGCAATATAATGCTGGAAAGGTTTCCTCATAATGAGCCAATTTGTGAGAAGATGCTATTAATCATGGGGATCCTAAAAAGACTGGACACTAGGTTAATAAATAGGGCACTTGAAGAAAGGGAAGCTCCTCAAGTGGAAGATGAAAATATGAATGTTGAAGAAGTTTTAGGGTAAGGGTAGCAGTAGTTGAAGTAATAGGAAAAAATGCACCTACTCCAAGTTCTACAACCTTTACTCCTTTTAGGCAGAAGGTGTTTGAGCAATTAGAAGTCCTTATTTTTTTAGTAAGAAGAGTTGAGTCCTTTACTACCTCTCTACACCATAAGGTTTAAAAACATTAAAGAAAGATAGGACATTAACAAAACACTAGATTGAATAGCAGAAGGGTTGGATATGCAACCAAGGAGTCTAAGTAATCAAGAGCAGTAAGAGGTACCACCTAAGATAAGTCAAGATCCCAAAGGTCCACCTACCAAGGAACCAAATGAAACTGATGACCCTAAGGAGTCTAAAGAGTCCTTAAAACCAAAACTCGTCTCACCATCTAAAACCTCACCTTATTATGATGCATAGTTTGTTTTATCTCTTTTTATTTTTGTCATTATTTTCGAAAATAGTTTATGTATCGGGCAATATACTTTTGCAATAAAAAGAGAAATTTTTATCTATATTCTATTTCTATATGCTATATATTCCCTTGCTATTAATGTTTGTTTCTTTTTTTGATAATGACAAAGGGGGAAAAACCCATATTACAGGGTGATTTTGGACAAATGATATGTTTAAGGGGGAGTTATTAGTTTATCACTTTATGTGATGTACACCTATTTCTTTTATAAGATTGATTAACTTTGAAAGATGTTTGTCATCATAAAAAAGGGAGATAATGTTAAACCTTTAGGTTCTAAGTCTTGTTTTAATGATCATAAACATATCTAAGAGCTAACCTTTGTTTAAGTTATTTGTGTTAATTCTTGCAGGTACATCAATATGTTGAACAATGATGATTAGAGAAAGAGTTATGATTAGAAACTATAAGTATTAAGAGAGTAAAGATCAAGCAAACTAAGCTTGATAGACTCACAGTTGTTGCCATTATCAAACAGACATTGTGACTATAGCAATGGGCGTTGAAGGGACATAACAAGCGTTGAAGAATCACCCGATAATGAGTAAAGTCTTATGGATCTCATAATAGACATTATCCTCTATTACAATAGGTATTGGATAACTCAAACACATGAGTTATTCATATTAAATTTAGCAATTAGTGTTCATTTTGATTTCACAACAAACGATGTATTTTTGTAATAAGTGTTAGACTAAGTGGCTTAAACTAAGCAAAACTCTCAAGATCTCAAAGCAGGCATTGGATATTACCAATGGATGTTAGAAATGCTCCTTAGATTGGGCTAAAGTTTATAGGCCCTTCAATAAGACACACTCAATAATGCAACAAGCATTGAAGATGTCCAATAGGCATTGAAAGTTCACCAACAACCCTTGAAGTACTATTGAAGATCTTAAAAAATAGAGCATCAAGTTCACACCTTTTCTAGAAATTTATAATAGAGATTGATCATACTTCAACAGGAAATGATATTAAAGCCTAATAACTATTGGGAATATCCAACAACCATTAAAGTTAGTTTTATAAACAAATGAAAAAGTCAAAAGAAGGAGCATTAAGATGAACTTATCTCTAATAGCTAGTCCTAATTGGCATTTTATTAGTATAATAACCATTGAAGTTGTATTTTGCTTGAAAATCACCCGTTTTTTTATGAAATCAATGATGGTTGATGACTCAACAACATGCATGAAGAATTCTCAATGGGCATTGATTGTCTTTAGCTATAATATGAAAGACAACTTTCTTTCTAAGTATTAGTTCTTTGTTCCAACTTATAAAAGGACTTGCTCTCAACAAAAACAATGAGAGAATTGTTCTAATAGGTGACTATTCTATTGTGAAAACTATTTTTAAATCAAAATGGTAAACCGAGAGTAATCTAGCAAGCAAGAGAAGTTCATTGTTTAAAGCTTGCAAGTGTTATTATCAAAACATAGTTTAAAGAACAAGCTTTATAGATATTTTCTCAATACTCTTAATAAGATCAAACATACTTTATGATTGTATTTTAAAGTGTTTTATTGCTTAAGTGAGAGAGTTATCCTTATCTTTAAAGTTGTATTTTATTTGAGGAAACCCTTGTCTAGGAGATCTTAAGAACCATATTTTGTGAAAGGTTTAAGGCAGTACCTGTAAACTACTTTGGGATAAGATTTTAGTAGCACCTGTTCTACTTATAAGGGCTTGGTAATACCCATAAACTACTATTGTAAAGGTTGCTGATAGCACCTTAAGTTATCTAGATAGTGAAGGCTCTAATAGGAATACTAGATGAGAGGACATAAGCAAGTTGTGTCAAACATCTAATAAACCTTGTGTCATAATTCTTTATATATTTTCACATTTAGTTTCTATTTTTAATTACTTGCTAATTGTTGTATTCAATCCCCCATTCCAGGGCACCAAGGGACAACAAGGAACAACTGTGTTATGAAACAAGACTAAAAGCCTTGTATCATATCCAGTTATATCAAGTCAGGGTAGCCCTCTCATTAAAAAAAAAGGTCAAGCCAAGCATGATAAAGGTTGGTGATCTAGTGTTAAAGGCAATCCAACCATAAACTCACGATCCCAAAGGGAAATTCAAGTCGAATTAGGAAGGTCTCTACATGGTCAAACAAATCTACTCAAATGGAGCTGTGAAATTAGTTAATATAGATATGAATGAATTCATGAAGCCAATAAAGCTAGACTAGAAAGGTGTGAACTAAAAAGAAGAAAAGGAAAGAGGAGAAGCACACTAATTCAAAAATCGAAAAGGGCAATTTATGCAAAAGTTAAAGCATAAAAAATAAATAAAATAGAAAAAGTCAAGAGAGTGCAACTAACCGCTAGGGGACCACTAATAAGATGATAGAGAAGGCAAGGATGTACAAGTGGGCAGTCAACAAGACAAAGGCATTAAGTAATATAATTAGATAATCTAATGTGTCATGTTAAAAGTAGAAGTCATGCATTCAATTAATATGCAATGTGCAAAGTATAAACAGTCAGTGTTAAGCATAATATATATGAAAATGCATTTGCATAATTAAAGTGAATTCAATTAGATATGTACAACCATTTCATTTACAAAAGTCATACTATTCATGTCCACAATCTGTAATACTATAATCGGTACCTATCAGAGCACTTAACATCTAGGATTTGCCCGTCGGTCCTGTGATGTTATACATACCAAGATTTGCACGTCTACCCCACGTATGCTTAGGCCTTCTCTGATACCAAAACTATAACATCTAAGTTCATTTGTCAAACCAATAATTGTGACATCCATTGTTCTCATTTGTAAATCAACTTTGATACCACAAACTGTAACGTTACAACGTGGCTACACTGGTACCTATAAGAGCACTCAACATCCGGGATTTGCCCATCGGTCCCGCGATGTCATATACACTGGGATTTGCACATCTGCCCCGCGTGTGCTTGAATCCTCTGATACCACCAATTATAACTATCGTCTTCAGTTGCAAATCATGGTATTTCATGTTCAGAAATGCATACACATTAAGGTTTATTCATCATACATATATAATCCCATATGTATTTAATGTACACATGTGTTAACTAATGTTAAGACCAGTAACCATAACTAGTTCCTATCAAATGTATGTACATGATGCAAGGAGAGAGAGTTGAAATTCAGTCGACGACCTGTGTTCCATGTGTCTTTATGCAAGGCTTTATGCACCAAAATGTCCAAACTCTATGCTTCAATATCTGAAAAATAATTGCGAGTTAGTGAGTCGCAACTCAGTGAATAAAAATAATAATCAAATCCTCATGGCATAATCCATAATCAAATATCATCAAGATACATTGCAACTATAACAATTGACTATACAAGTGCAAATGCAATAGCTTTGTTTTTGTCATGACCGTACAAGGTAAACATTGCTCCTAGGATATTCATGTGATTCATGTAACATATGATTTGGGACCTATTGGTCCATCTTCCTGTAATTCATTTGCAAGTGTTTGACAAGTCGGTCACAACGTCCTTTTAGTTCCATGTGCAAGTGCTTATTCACAAATGATATGCCAAGTAATCGTTAAGAGCATTTGATTCTCACATGGCCTATATTCCCATGTAACATGTAACAATTCAATCATATATACTTGTAATAAAACATAATCATATTATTCCCATGTAACATGCAACAATTCAATCGTTCTCACTTGACTTGTATTTTCATGTAACATGTAACAATTCAATCATATATATATGTAATAGAACATAATCATATCATACAATTATCACATACACCCATTGAATCCAATTATGATTTTTGCTCACACACATTGAATCCAATTATTGTTTCTACTCACCGTTTAATGTGACCAACCTTTATGGTAGGGCTTCTTCAAAGTATTGAGATCCTAACATTTGATACATACATGGTTATAAGTATATCAAAATGATTATGAATGTTTGGTATGCAGTTATGGCATGATTCATGCAAATGTACCTAGTGTTTGTACATATTTTCCTTATATGGCAGCCTGAGCTTGCTATACAGTCATAGCAATAACTCTTGATATTCTTATCCAAATGGCTTGATTCTTTTTTTCAAACAAACTAGACATATAATGGGACAACATATTCAAATTTCAGGCTAATATCAGATACACAAAAAATGTGGTGAATTTTTAAGTTATGCCCTATTGTAGTGTCCTCTTAGTCTGAGTAGGTCTTACTCTCTTGGGTGTATCTCAAACTGTACAAATCCAATTACAATTCTACCATCAGTTACAAAACATATAAATGAACATTTTTCATTTTTTACTCATTATCCAGTTCAGTCTATAAGGCCACCAAAACAAAAGACCAATCTCGGGGCAAGTAGGTTCATAACATGTTGACAACCAGTCATGATAAAGGCACAATATCTCAGTAACCATGTTGGATTTGGCAACAATATTTCATAGGTATGTAGATTAGACATAAATATACAACTTTCAAGTTTGGACTATCATCAATTTCTGAGTGTATGGTCATAAAATTCTTGGAAAACTAAATTAAAAGAAAGGTGGTGTGTCATCCAGGTACAGAGTCAGTGCCAATAAATAAGCCATATCTCTTTCCACACATCAAATTAATCAAAACTGCTTAACAAGTATTTAGATGGAATATAACCCTACAGGTTTTATGTTTTTCACTCTGTCAAAATCAGAATATAAAGTCATCAAAATATAACAAAATAGAAGACTGAGATCATCTCGGTTCATTTTTGAACCAGTCCTGATGAAGGGGCCATATCTATTCACACACACAGAATCAAATAAAACTGTTTCATATGAATTTATATGAGACATAAGGCTACAAATTTCATGTTTTACACTTTCCCCAATTCCTCTTATAGGGCTATGAAATCATGGGTGAAAAGTTATGCTCTAACAGCAAAATCAGTTATTGTTCTCTTGGTTTATAACTTTCATCCAAGAGCTCTACCACAATTACTCCATAATTCTCCCTAACAATGCATGATTAACATGTCATGAGAGGTTAATTTTAGTTGAGGAGAAAATAAATTACTTACCTATTGTCCCGGAATTTGAAAACCTTAGGCAGCCCACACTTCTTCCTCTCCTTCTTCTTCCTTTCTTCCTTTCTTTCTTTCTTCCTTAGCTCTCTCTCTCTTTCATCTGGTGTATTTCGACCTTATCTCCACTCTTACTAGCCCATAATGGTAGATAATTATAATGTATTCTTACTATAATAGGACAAAAGATTGGTGGCTTGTTCATATTGGTTGAAAGTTAAACAGTTTTGCTTTTAGTCCCTTTTCTTCATTCCTTCATCACCTTCGTCCATCCTCTAATTTCTAGATGCTCTTTATACTTTTAGACGAGCTCTCAAACACCATTATTTATGATGCTATAATAAGTACACAACATGAAATAATTTGTCATATAATTATGCAAACACTACATATATGTTCAAGTATCCTAAATGCAATGGTACAATTGTCATTGTTGTGTTTTTTACAATTCACATGTCTAAATGATTATTTATCCTGTGCATATGTTAATGTGATAATGCTAATGAATGTGGATAGGGATGTTACAAGACATGTCCTTAAACTATAATTAAATATAAGGTAATTTTTCTCTCATAAATGTTCATTGTTTTCTATAAGTTAATGTGATGCCAAATATCTAAAGGTCATGCAACCATGATGTGCAGTCTGCATCATCATCAGGTTAAGGATCTCAACCAATACATAAGTCAGAGATATAATGAATGGTCTAAGTAGGCTTAACTCTATCTAAGAAACGTTAGGGCAAAGGACCCTTAACCAATGAAACGAGGATCTACACCTCAAACTGAGGACCATTGAACTGACGACAAACATGAGCAGGATCATAAAATGTGCTTGAAACCAAGGCAGGGAGGATGACATAGTCTCCATGAGTTTGCAGAGTAACACAAAACATATTCCACCAGGGATAGTTCCAACATATGTCGATAATAGTGATATGGGACATCTACTCAACCATTCGACCCTAGTGGTGGTAGGTCTAGTTAACCGGTTGTTCGAGTGATACTACAGATAGTAAAGGCTCGTGTCCATAGTCAGGGCAGCTAGTAGACCTAACCTCTCCTGCAACTATATATGAAAAAATGAAGATGAAAAAGAAGAAAAAAAAAAAGAAAAATACTTATTAGGTTGAAAACCTGAAAGGGTAGCCTAAGTAAAATTGAGTAGCCCGCTAGATGGAAAACTTGTCAAGGCGGTCCAACCAAAAGTTAGGGTAGAAAAAGAATAATGAAAAAGAAAAAAAGGAAAAAGGAAGGGAAAGAAATGAGAAGAGGTTACAGGAAAAATTAATACCTGAAGCAACAATGGGCTTCATGTGAAGGAATTGTTGATCCTCAAAGCCACTATGTCAAGCCCTAATATAGTCTTGCTTAGAATCATTGGCGCCAGAGTCCTCCTTACTCAGCCCCCTCCAAAAGTTGAAGGATCTGCAAATCAATCTCCGCATCCTTCCTAATCAATAGATACTTGCCCATTAGAATAACAATAACAATACAAGCCTAAGTAGATTGAGTATGACCCTTATAGGAGCAAAGAGTGATAAAAAAAGCCATGAGAATCTTCTCCTTAACTAACATGTACTTGGGAATATTATCATCTCGCAAGTCAAATAACTCTACCATCTTCCTAAAATACGAGTAATCCACTTGAGGTAATGCAATCCGATCTACGACTATAACACAACTATCAATAATGTCATTGAACTCCTCTAGCAAAGGGTAGATCTATGAATCTCTAAAATGGAAAGTATGAGTAATGGTGTCCCATAAGTCATAAGTTATATACAAAAAAAACTGGTCAAGTTGAATAGAAAAAAGGTAATAGAGAGCAAAAAGACCAATCCATGGTAGGTCGGGCCAAACCTAGAGTGGGAGTGACCTTAGAAATGTTCTTACCATGATTTGGTAGGTATATGAAGCAAATGAAGAGAGAAAGTTTGAGATGGATTTTTATAGTAGCAAGCTTAGGCCTATGGGCCATACAACCTCTTACTAAGGTTGTATAGCCCTTCAGCTGGCTTATACAGCTTTTCAGTTAGACTGTATAAACCATACTCCACCAACACATGATGGGCAGTACCTTATCAAAATTTTAAGGCCAGTGAGGATTTTGGTACCTACCCAATAAGGTATATATGTAAAGAATGGAGTAATAATGCATGTTTTAAAATGCACAATCAAGGGGAAAGAAAATTAGATCTTTTGTATTAACAAACAAAATATCAAAGTTCAATAAAAAATGAAGGCAATGCTACCTCAGTTCACCCAAACATATCTCAAATAAGCATCTAAAAGAAGGGATTTCAAATCACCTAATAAACTGTACAACTATGCAAGTACATACCAAAAGTGATGTACTATAATAATGAAAAAGAAGAAAAATATCCTAAATAGCTAGAAAGGAATAGGGTTAAGGTCTTTACAACTCAACTATCTCTGCTCCTATAAGTGGTCACCTCTGAATCTATGGCCTCACCGTCCATATCCACATACCCATGCTCTCTGGTCGCCTGAGCTAGGTGCTCTATCTCCGCCTCTGTGATGTGTTGATCCCTCTCTTTAATCTCATAGTTTAGATCTCATATCATCTATTACAAGAAACATAAGGGTTAGGATGTTTAGGACAAAATGCACATAAGACAGGAACCATAAATATGCATGTTTATTGTGTCAAAACCCTTTTTAGGGCAGTGATCAGATCTACCATGGTCTCTGCCTAGATGTGATGAATCTACAAGAAAAGGAAAAAAAGATGCAATCAGAAGTATGATTAACAATATGATTAAGATACAATAAATTCAAAGGGGACAAAGTACTTACAGGACTAGCCTCTACTGGGTTAAAAACATAGATAGACTTAGTAATATGTAGTGACATCATTGACCCATCAATAAAGCCATATAGGACTCCACTAGGCTATCCAATATAGAGGTAAAGGTACCTACAATTACAGGCTCCATGCCTTTTAGAGTAGATTTGCGAGCCCATTTAAGACCTTGAGCGGTAGTAGAGCTAGATGTATAAGCAAAAGTAAATGTCCTCCAAGACACTTAGGTAGTGGTACCTCAACTTTTATGCTTTAAGGTAGTCACTTGATTAGGCATATAACATAGGAATGCATGAATGGCCACATCGGACAAAAGGGAGGCTTCCTATAAGCACACCGATCATCCAAGACCTATAAGGGATACTTGTAGAAAATAGTTGCTTTCCTGTCATGTATCATAGTGATGCAATAAGATCCTCATCCTTGAGGACCTTCAGCTAAAATAAGCTTATATATGGATGTTGTGGAATAGGGCGCTCATCCCATTATGCCAATGGAAGATAAGCTCTCCCGAGTAACACTATCGAATAAAGGTCCTCAATATCAGCTGATGATCGTAGGAGATAACCTTAACCTCAGCCACTTCTAGTGCCCAGGTCATCATAGGATGCCTCCAATTGAGTCGCAGTTGTAATGAAGATAAAAAAAAAACATTGTAAGTATAATACTAAGCAATACAATAAATAGTCATGACTAACATAATGATGCCCATGTTGTTAATGTCAGGGGAAGAATGTTTGGAAAACATGTACATACCCAACAAACTCATCTCTAACATTTGAGCCAGCATGAACTCTACTACGTGCATCTCTACTCCTGCATGCCAATGCATGTGAGTACTAATACAATGCATATATCATATACAACATATTCACAAACATGTGCATAGAATCATTCACCCACTCTGATGCTACTAAAATGTGACATCCCAATTACTAATCATTTCTAAAGCATGTGCATTAACTCATTTATAAAGCATGGAGTATTAAGGTATCATAACATCATTAAAATTTTCTTATGCCATCCTATTATCAATAAAAGTCCTTTTTTTAATTATTTTGAACACTATGTATCTTATATCACAATATAGTAACTATTTATAATAAAATATACATAGCTAAACAAAACAAAACACTAATAGACTGCATATCATTCCAACCTCTATCAGATTGTTAGATAGTAAATTTAAAATGCTGATAAGATGCATTCTCTAGTATACTCTTCCTAAAAGAAAATTTAATGCAAAGGAGTGAGCTTGTTTACTCAATAAGTAAACACATAATGATACTTCAATCACAAATGACATAACAATAATTTAAATATAAATAACTTATCATCTTATCCATGCGCAAAACAAAAAGTTTTTAATCTTTAATGCCATGCAAGCTATCAAATGTTATTAGCACACAGAGTGTTATATTTTGTTGCCATACAACATATAGGATATCATTGCCACATAGGCTATCAAATGTTGTTGTCACACAGGCCATCACATACTATTGCCACATAGGCTATCAAATATTATTACCACACATGTTATTGTATGTTATTACTTTCTCAACAATATTGAGTATTAGTCCTTAAGCAAATCATTTATAAATCCATCAAAATTCTAGCAACATAATGACAAATAGCCATATCCATCCACTTTGCAAATCATATCACAACATACCTCCATTCTCAAGTCCCAATTTATTAATATCTCATAAAAATAAATAATTCAACACTATAACAATCTTTTCATCAAAGTATTCATCAATATCATCTCATTAAACAATATTTCAATCCATCCAATATAAATTCATAGCATTTTACCAATCACATGTTTGAGTACCATTAGCTATTTACTTACCTTCTCCTTCAAAATATTAAGTCTCAGATGGTCCTAGTTTATTTCTAATATTATGATCAATGCCTTAAGGACCTATTCTAATATACCAAATCAATCCAAGATGATAAAGTAAGATTTTTATCTCAATATGCATGTATGCTCCTGTAATATATCAAGACCTTAATAGGTTGTTTATGTAATTACTTTTCTCCATAAATCTAAATTACTTAATTCTTTTTTATACCTAAACTAGACATCTATGGGTACAACATATCAAAATTCATCATAAAATATGCTCTACACAATTTATGGTGAATTTCAGAAATTTGCTCCATTTCAAGTGCAATTATACACTAAATAGTCCCATAAAATGTAGAAGTCCAATTTAAAAACTGAATTAGGGAAAATTAGTTAACATATAAATGAACAATTTTCATGCATCACACATTCCCTAATTCAACTTTGAAGGTCCTCAAAGGAAGTGGCAAATCTCAGACTTGTTACCGTGAATAGGTTCAAAATCAGTCCTTATCAAGTATCCATATCTCTCAACACACAAAATATTAAGAAAAACTACTTTGTAGGTATTTAGATGAGACATAAGGCCACAATTTTAGATGTTTACACTTTACCTAATTCCCACTCTAGAACACAAAATTCCTAGAAAATAGAACCAATAATTGAGCACGTTTTAATTGGAGTGAGTCACTATTAAGGTGATATATCTCTTCACACACAACTTATTTGGAAAAAATGTTTTATAGGTATTTATATGAGACATAAAACTCCAACATTAATGCTTTACATGTTTCCTAATTCATATTATAGGATTATGAAATCTTACATGTAACAAGTTGCCCATAAAATAAAATTAAAGGAATTCAGCTCATATCCTCTCTTAACAACTTCTCACACATGAATCATAACAAAAAGTACTTTATAAATCCCACTAATTACTCATGATTAATATGCCATGGAGGAGAAATTTCAGGGTGAAACAAATATGAAATCACATACCTTTCACCAAAGCTAGAGAACCTTCATATTTTCTTCCTAGTTAACTTTTTCTTCTCCCTTTTCTCCTTCTTCTTATTTTTCTTCTTCTTCTTCTTCTTATTTCTTCCATTTTTTCCTTATTTTCTCTCATTCTTCTACTATATTTCCTCCTTTTCTCCTTTCTTACCAGCCCTAAATGGTAGAGAATTCCAATTCGTATTCTTATTCCAATAAGACAAAAGATTGGTGGTTTGATCCTATTGGTTAAAAGTTGAAATTTTCTCTTTTCATCCCTTCTCTTCATTACTTCATCACATCTATCCATCTACCAATCCTCATATGCTCCTTATACTTTTAATAAGTTACAAAACACCTTTATTTAAGATATTATATCATGCACACAACATATGATAATTTGCCATGAAACTATGCAAACATCATGTTCATATTCAAATACCTCAAATGCTATTATATAAATATTCATGCTTAAGTCATATGATACATGCAAATATATTATAATTAAAATGCAAACAAATTAGTTTAAAGATTTTACAGTTTGGCTAAGGTTGTTCTGGGATCATGCCTTATTTAGAGTATGAGATGAGGAGGGAGAAAATATTAAAGGGCACTTTGTCATTGGTTTGGAGGTTGAAAAGAAAGCAAATGTAAGCTTAGGCAATGAAGTACTCTTGCATAAAACCCCTGAGGTGAGGCCACATGTATCCACTATAGATTATGTTTTCTGTATAAGGTTGACATAACACATGTATTCTCTTATGATCTTTTTATAGTCTGACTCATCCCTCCAAACAAACTCAACCTATTAAAAGTGAGCAAGAAATCCTTTGATCTCTTGAGTTAGGTTTAAAGCACTGAAAAGGAAATCATAACATATTTTGTTTGCTTGGATGATCTTGTTCTCATTTATTTTAAACTTTCTCTTTTCATTCTCAGTGATCCTATGCATAAGATGAAGAGAGGGGCTTTGTTGTCATGAAGGAGAGGAAGTGGCAATTCCTTTGACCTTTCAACCTTAGTTGATTTCCTTGGAGCTATGAGATAGAGATAAGAGAGGTTGGAGAAAAGATGGTTAAGGGAAATGTGAAGAAGAAGGAGTTTCGAATGAAAAAGAAAAAGAAGAAAGTGAAAGGAAAGTGTTTAAGAGGTTTTATATTGTAACATCCCCATCCACATTCATTAGCATTATCACATGAACATATTCATAGCATAAGTGACATGAAATCTCACATGAACATATGCATTAAATAAATGATCATTTTGATACGTGAATTGGATAAGCACGACGATGACAACACATGCACCATTGCATTTGGCACACTTGAATATATATGGAATGTTTGTATAGTTGCATGGCAAATTGTTTTATGTTGTTCACATGTCATAGTATCATAAATAAATGGTGTTATAGAGCTTATTTTAAAGTATATGGAGCATATAGGAATTAGGAGATGGATGGAGGTGCTTAAGGAGTGAAGAAGAGAGACTAAAAGAGGAAAGTGAACTTTCAACCAATAGGAAAGCAACACTATGATTTTGTCTTGTTACAATAGGTTTACAAGTAGAATTTTAACCCTTTAGGATCAGAATATAGAGCTTAGATGTGAGGCACAATAGAAGAAAAAGAGAGCTAAGAAAGAAAGAAAGGAAAGAAGAATAAGAAGAAGAAGAAGGAGAGGGAGAAGATTAAGTTGCCAAAGGAGGAAGCCTAAGGTTTTCTGGTTCTAGGACAATAGGTAAGTTAATTTAGCTTCTTTTCAAATGAAACTAACCCCTCATGACATGTTAATCATGCATGGTTAGTGAGAATTATAGAGTATTTGAGGTAGAACTCTTGGATGGAAGTTGAAATTCAAAAGAACAAGAGCTGATTATGTTGATTTTATTGTTAGAACAAAACTTTGTACCCACGATTTCATAACCTTAGAAGAAGAATTAGAGAAAGTGTAAAATATGAAAGTTGTAGCTTTGTGCCTCATATAAATTCAAATAAAACAGTTTTTCTTGATATGGTGTGTGTGAGGAGTTATGGCTCCTTCATTAGGGTTGGCTCATAACCAACAGAAATGGCCTCAGTCTTTATGTTTTCTTATATTTTGATGGCCTTATGTTCTGATTTTGACATAGTGTAAAACATAAAATTTGTAGGTTTATATCCCCTTTAAAAACATACAAAGCATTTTGGATTGATTTATTGTGTGAAAAGAGATATGGCTCATTGATTGTGATTGACCCTGTACCCAGATGAAACCTCACCTATCTTTTAATTTTGTTCTCCATGAATTTGATAGCCATAGATTAGTAATTTGGTGATGTGTTAAACTTGAAAGTTATATATTTGTATATTATATACATGACTATAAAATATCGTTGCCAAATTTTATATGATTATTGAGATATTGCCCTTTCATTATGACTGATTATCACCATTTTGAAAATCTGATCACCCTGAGATTGGTCATTTGTTTTGGTGATTTTATAGACTGAATTAGACAATGAGACATGAAAAATATTCCTTTATCTATTGTGTTACTTCTGGTAAATCAATTTTGCAATTTGATTTTTATAATTTTAGATATACCTAAGAATGTAACACCTACTCATACTAATATGACATTGAAATAGAGCAAAATTCAAAAATTCACCCTATTTTTTGTGTGCCTTATTTTTGCCTAAAATTTGAATATATTGTATCATTATATGTCTAGTTTATTTGCAAAAAAAGAATCAAGTCATTTGGATAAGTATATCTAAAATTGTGAGAGTGTAGCAAGCTCAGGCTGCCATATAAGAAAAAATGTGCATAAACACTAGGTCCGCTTGCATGGATCATGCTATAGTTGCATACCAAGCATTCATAATCATTTTGGCATACTTATAACCATGTATGTGTAACGACCATATTCATATTTGCTATGATACCAATATATGTAACGACCACTTGTGTTTACAAATCATGTTGCTCTGATACCAGTTTTCTTTTTTTTTTTTCCACAATCTGTAATGCTACAACCGGTGCCTATTAGAGCACTCAACAACCGGGATTTTCCTGTAGGCCCAGTGATGTCATACACACTGGGATTTGCACATTTGCCCTACGTATGCTTGAGCCATCTCTGATACCAAAACTGTAACATCTAAATTCATTTGTCAAACCAATAACTGTGACATCCATTGTTCTCATTTGTAAATCAACTTTGATACCACAAAATTGTAACGTCAAAACGCGACTATAGTTGGTACCTATCAGAGCACTCAACATCTGGGATTTGCCTGTCGGCCCCGCGATGTCATACACACTGAGATTTGCACGTCTGTCCCGTGTGTGCTTGAACCCTCTGATACCACCAACTGTAACTATCGTCTTCAGTTGCAAATCATGGCATCTCATGTTCAGAAATGCATACACATTAAGGTTTATTCATCATACATATATAATCTCATATGTATTTAATGTACACATGTGTTAACTAATGTCAGGACTAGTGACCATAAGTAGTTCCTATCAAATGTATATACATGACACAATGAGGGAGAGTTGGAATTCAACCGACGACCTGTGTTCCATGTGTCTTTATGCAAGAATTTATGCATCAAAATGTCCAAACTCTATGCTTTAGTATCTGAAAAATAGTTGCAATTTGGTGAGTCGCAACTCAGTGAATAAAAATAATAATCAAATCCTCATGGCATAATCCATAATCAAATATCATCAATATACATTGCAAATATAACAATTGACTATGCAAGTGCAAATGCAATAGCTTTGTTTTTGTCGTGACTGAGCAAGGTAAACGTTGCTCCCGGGATATTCATGTGATTCATGTAACATATGATTTAGGACCTATTGGTCCATCTTCCTATAATTTGTAAGTGTTTGACAAGTCGGTCACAATGCCCTTTTTAGTTCCATATGCAAGTGTTTATTCATAAATGATATGCTAAGTAATCGTTAAGAACATTTAATTCTCCCTTGGCTTGTATTCCCATGTAACATTAAACAATTCAAGTATATATACATGTAATAAAACATAATCATATTATTCTCATGTAACATGTAATAATTCAATCATTCTTACTTGACTTATATTTTCATGTAACATGTAACAATTCAATCATATATACATGTAATAAAACATAATCATATTATTTTCATGTAACGTGTAACAATTCAATCATATATACATGTAATAGAACCTAATCATATCATACAATTATCACATACACCCATTGAATCCAATTATTATTTTTACTCACCCACATTGAATCCAATTATTGTTTCTACTCACGCACATTGAATCCAATTATTGTTTCTACTTACACACATTAAATCCAATTATTGTTTCTACTCACCTTTTGATGTTACTGACCTTTACGGTAGGTTTGGTTCCCTCTTTATGGCTTCCTCGAAGTTTTGAAACCCTAGAATTTGATACATGCATGGTTGCAAGTATGTCGAAATGATTATGAATGCTTGGTGCATGATCCATGCAAGTGGACCTATGTTTATACATATTTTCCTTATATGGCAGCCTAAGCTTGCTATACACTCATAGCAATAACTCCCGATATACTTATCCAAATGGCTTGATTCTTTTTTTCAAACAAGCTAGACATACAATGGGACAACATATTCAAATTTCAGGCTAATATCAGTTACACATAAAATGTGGTGAATTTTTAAATGTAGCCCTGTTGCAGTGTCCTCTTAGTCTGAGTAGGTCTTTCTCTCTTGGGTGTATCTCAAATTATACAAATCTAATTGAAATGATAATCTACCATCAATTACAAAACATATAAAGGAACATTTTTCATGTTTTACTAATTATCCAGTTCAATCTATAAGGTCACCAAAACAAAGGACAAATCTCAGGATGAGCAGGTTTGTAGCATGTTGACAACCAGTAAAGATAAAGGGACAACATCTCCACAACCATGCCGAATTTGGCAAATCTATTTCATAGGTATGTATATCAGACATAAATATACAACTTTCAAGTTTTCACCATCATCAAATTCTGAGTCTATGGTCATCAAATTCTTGGAAAACCGAATTAGAAAAAAGGTAGGGTGTCATCCGGGTGTAGAGTCAGTCCCAATGAATGAGCCATATCTCATTCCACACAACAAATTAATCAAAACTGCTTAACATGTATTTATAGGGAATATAACCCTACAAGTTTCATGTTTTTTACTCTGTCAATATCAGAATATAAAGTCATCAAAATATAACAAAACAGAAGACTGAGATCATCTCTGTTCGGATTTGACCCAGTCCTACTAAAGTAGTCATATCTCTTCACACACATAGAATCAAGTAAAACTGTTTCATATGAATTTATATGAGACATAAGACTATAACTTTCATGTTTTTCACTTTCCCCAATTCCTCTTTTAGAGTTATGAAATCATGGGTGAAAAGTTCTGCTCTAACAGCAAAATCAATAGAATCAGCTCGTGTTATCTTGGATTACAACTTCCATCCAAAAGCTCTACCACAATTACTCCATAATTCTCACTAATCATGCATGATTAACATGTCATTAGAGGTTAATTCCAGTTGAGAAGAAGATAAATTTGCTTACCTAGTGTCCCAAAATTGGAAAACCTTAAGCAGCCCACTCTTCTCCCTCTCTTCTTCTTCTTCTTCTTCTTCTTCTTCTTCCCTTTGCTCTCTCTTTGTTTATGGTATAACCCACATTTCTTTTCTCAAAATCTGACCCTAATTGGCAGAAATAAACTTATTATAATAATATAAAAACATGGTGTTTCATTTCCATTGATTAGAAGGTCACTTTTCCTCTTTTAGTCCCTCTTCTTCACTTCTTAAGCACTTCCATCCATCTCCTAATTCCTAGATGCTCCTTATACTTTTAATTAAGCTCTAAGACATCATTATTTATTATGTTATAATAAGCACACAACATGAAATAATTTGTCATATAACTATGCAAACACTGCATATATGTTCAAGTATCCCAAATGCAACGGTGCCATATCTTGTGCATATGTTCATGTGAGATTTCATATCATTTGATACAGTGCATATGCTCATATTTGATTTCATATCATTTGTGCAATGATTATATTCATGTGATAATGCCAATGAATAGGGATATGGATGTTACATCTAGACCACTTCAACTTATCCACATGGATTTGATAGGACCTACTAGAAGTACTAGCTTAGGTGGAAAGCATTATGCTCTAGTCCTTGTAGATGATTACTCTAGGTTCACTTGGGTATCATTTCTAGCTCATAACAATGATTCATTTGATGCTTTCAAAAGTTTTGCAAAAAGGGTTCAAAATAAAAAAAGGTTACTTCATATCTTCTATTAGAAGTGACCATGGAAAGGAATTTCAAAATGAGTTTTTTAAAAATTATTGTTTGGAGAATGGATTTTTTTTTATAACTTTTTAACTCCTAGAACACCACAACAAAATGGTGTTGTAGAGAGAAAATATAGAACATTGGTAGAAATGGCTAGAATAATGCTCAATGAGTATTTCCTACCAAATTACTTTTGGGTCGAAGCCATTAATATCTCATGTTGTATTGCAAATAGAGTGTTCAAAAGACCCATCCTCAATAAAACTTCTTATGAGCTTTGGAATGGTAGAAAACCCAAGATTTCATACCTTAGAGTATTTGGATGTAAGTGCTATATTTTCAACACCAAGGATAATATTGGGAAATTTGATTCCAAGACCAATGAAGGAATCTTCTTATGATGTTCCACCTCAAGCAAAACATATAGAGTCTTTAACAAAAGTTCAATGGTAGTTAAAGAATCTATGAATGTAGTTTTTGATGAATCTAGCAAACTTGATCTTGGGAAAGGTATTTTTATTGATGATCTTGTAGGTGATTTTGAAAAGCTGAAATTGGATGATTCTACAAGAAGAGTTGATAAAGCTAAAGAAGAAGGTGATTCATCAAGTGTAGATGAAGACCAACCTCATCAATAACAAGTAGAGCCAAGCCAAGAACTACCCAAAGATTGGAGATTTTCAAAGTATCACCCTAAGGACTTGATCATTGGTGATACATCTAAAAGTGTAAGTACTAGATCTCAACTTAATGTTTTAGATAATAATCTTGCATTTGTTTCTCAACTTGAGCCAAAGTCAATTGATGAGCCTCTTGATGATGAGATGGGTACTTGCTATGCAAGAAGAACTCAACCAATTTGAGAGAAACAAGGTATGGAAACTTGTCCTTAGGCCTAAAGAACACCTAATTATAGGTTGTAAGTGAGTGTTTAGGAACAAGTTAGATGAGCAAGGTTTCATTACTAGAAACAAAGCTAGATTGATTGCTAAGGGATATAACCAAGATGAAGGCATAGATTATGATAAAACCTTTACCCCTGTAGCAAGATTAAAGGCCATTAGGATTCTTTTAGCAATTGCACGTCATATGAATTTCAAACTTTTTCAAATGGATGTGAAAAATGCATTTTTGAATGACATTATAGAGGAGGAAGTCTATGTTAAACAACCTCCTAGTTTTGAGTCTCATTGTTTTCCAAACCATGTTTTCAAGTTGAACAAGGCCTTGTATGGATTGAAACAAGCTCTAAGAGTTTGGTATGAAAGGCTTAACTCTTTTCTTTTGAAAAATGATTTTGAGAAAGGAAAGGTGGACACCATACATTTTGTCAAAAAGCACAAGCATGATACATTAATTATTCAAATCCATGTTGATGATATTATCTTTGGTGTTACTAATGAATCTTTTTATGAGGATTTTGCTAAGTGTATGACTAGGGAATTTGAAATGAGCATGATGGGAGATCTCAAGTTCTTTCTCGGTCTATAAATCAAGCAATCCAAAGAAGGGATCTTCATCAGCCAAGCCAAGTACACAAAGGAGATGCTAAAGAAATTTGGCATGGATGGTTGCAAAGTAGCTAAAACTCCAATGAGCAGTACCATCAAGCTAGATAAGGATGAATCAGGTAAGGTGGTAGATGAAAAGAGATATAGAGGTATGATCGAATCTCTACTTTATCTTACTGCTTCTAGGCTAGATATCATGTTTACTGTTTGCTTGTGTGCTAGGTTCCAATCCTCTTCTAGAGAATCTCATTTGAATGCTGTTAAAAGGATCTTTGAGTATTTGCATGGCACTATACGCTTAGGGCTATGGTATCTTAGGAATTCCTCTTTTAGCCTTGTAGGATATTCAGATGCAGATTATGCTGGTAGTTTATTATTAGATAGAAAAAGCACTTATAGGACTTGCCAATTTATAGGTGAATGTCTGGTTTCTTGGTTTAGTAAAAAGCAAGTATCGGTTGCCTTATCCACCGCGAAAGCCGAGTATATGGCGACGGGTTGTTGTTGCACCTAAATTCTTTGGATGTAACAACAATTAAAGGATTTTGGCAAAGTAGTTGATCACATTCTCATTAAATGTGATAACATAAGTGCTATTAATCTCTTTAAGAATCCCATCCAACATTCTAAAAGTAAGCACATAGACATTAGGCATTATTTTCTGAGAGATCATGTGCAAAAATGTGATGTTGTGTTGGAATTTATTGACACAAATCATCAACTTGCAGATTTATTCACCAAACCTCTAAATGAAGAAAGGATGAACTTCATTAAGAGAGAATTAGGAATGCTTGATGGAAGCTTTCTAAAGTGAAAATTCTTGATCTTGTGTAATATTGCTATGTGTATTGGTATTTGTTGATTTGTGCTATTAATATATGTATTTTCCCGTGGATCACAATTTTTCATTTTTCTAAAAATTGGTTTTACAATTCTTATCCTTGCTGACTCATAATTCGCGGTCGCTATTCCTTCTTCACGGTCGAGAATTACAAGTCAACTTTACCTGGCTGTCAAATTTCAATTTGCGGTCGCAAAATTTCAGCTCCACTACAAATTTTGGTCTGTTTTTCATTTCCTGAGGAAAATTTATTCGTTACTCACATTTTTCATAATTTGCGATCACGACTCATGAATTCACAGACGCGAATTAGAGTAACTGCCTAGACAATTAAGTGATTTGACTGCTAACTGTTTCCTCTCTTCATTTAATCCACTTTTAGCCATTTATGACTGTTTTCCCACCCCTTCAAAACCTATAAATACCCCCCTTCAATAGTACTCTCATCACTTCACTTCCAAACATTATCTCTTTTTCTCAAAATCTCTCTAAACCATTAAGCTCTATGGCTCCAAAGAAGTTCTCCAAGGCAGACAAGGGCAACGCAGTGGCTCAACCCTTTGCACCTCCCACCCTCTATCTCATCAAGGGAATAACCAGGGAAGAAAAAGATAGATTCAAGGCAAACTCTTCCAAGGTCATTCTCCCAAACAAGATTTCATCAACATTCATGTTGGAAACATTAGGCATCAATGCTAAAATTAGAGCCTTTCTCTCTAACTTAGGATGGAAAGAGTTTATCTTCTGAGATGAACCTGGATACGAGGAGGTTGTGTGAGAGTTTATGTGCATCGTGCAACTAAGCCTAAAAGCTTATTCGAGAGCTGAACAATATAGGTTAGTGTTTCGAGCCTTTGGCGATCCTTTTTTCATTACCTTCAACCAATTGTCTTCTCTTTTCAACTTGTAAGTCAGAAAACACATTCCCTTCATCATCTCTACACTTGACGTTATCTACTCTGAATTTTGGTTGAAGATTTTTATTGAAACCAAACACGACCCCCGTTTTTCTTTATCCAAACACATCAGATCACTAACCCTTTGGATCCTTCTTCACATCATCACCTTCTGCATAAACACAAGAGGTAATGGTAACGAGAAGGTTTCTTAAAAATACTTAGCATTTTTGTTTTGCCTTATCAAAAACAAACCAATCCAAGCCAACCGATACCTTGTGGATTAATGGATCCATATGAGTACAAAACCAAAAAGCCAGTTTCTCTTGCCCTCCCACATTATAGCCATCTACCATTTTATTGGAGCACTTGATGAGGAGAAAGAGAAATTCCTCACTAAGAAGCTCTTTCCATCTCAAAATTTCCTAGACCTTACCTATCTCATAAATGCCAAGGCCATTCATCCGAACACATATGTTTATACCCTTGGTGCAATATGAGCAAAGAAGATGGAAACCTCTCAAGCTTCGAAGAGAAAGAGGCTTCAAATTGAAGAAGGCACCACACAAGTCCCTTCTCCTCAACCAAAAGCCAAGACGAAGTTATCTCTTGCCACCATTGATCAAAAATTGGACAAACTAATAAGGATGATGAAGAGAAGGTTCCTCTTCCTTTCACATCTTCACAGTAATATGGTGGATCTCCAAGAGAAATTAGGAGTTCCTCCTTGCCATCTTTCAGACTTCACTAAATTTGAAGATACGCAAGATGGAGATGGCAATGAAGATGACATTGAGGATGGGGATGAAGCTGAGGGAGCAACACAAGCGCAAGAGACACCATCTTTCAGAGATGATAATGATTCTCCACTCCTCTAGATTAGGGATCTTTTTATATTTGTTTTGTTTATGTTCTTTTAACAAATATTGTGATCCCACAGTTATGTAAATAAAAAGTTGTTTCCTTGCAATACATTGTCTTATGTGTGTGATGCTTTTTATCTTTATAAAAGTATTCTTCTTTTACTCTTTATGTATGCTTATAATTGTTTATCATTTCCCTTACACTCTCTTTTTGATCTTGCTAAAGGGGGAGAGATAGTAAGTATTTTAGTTTAAAACAGAATATTAACTTGAAAATTATAGCATATGTTAAGGGGGGGGCATCATACTTAGCTTTTTAGAAATTTTCACTTTGCTTGATTGAATGCCAAACTTAGAAGTTTCATATTAAGCATTCATTCATGTTATACTCCAACTGCACATTTCTGTATTATTTTTCACTTAGGATGAATCTATGTTGTTAAAATCAAAAAAAGGGAGATTGTTGGACTAGGGTGGTTAACCCTAAGTCTTGGACCTCTTTTGATCTTGATAAAGGGGATTGATCAATTCTAATTATTCAAATTAAGTATTATTTTGCAGTTTTTAGTTAGTCTTTACATTAGAAGTTGGATGGAGTTAAAAATCTCTAAAGTAAGCTAGTGCCTTCTAATTTGCGATCGCAACTTGATAAATCGCGACCGCGAACTAGACCAAGGCAGGTTGACAAAATGGACTGACGTAGTTACAGGCCATTTCTCTGCCACGACCAATTCTAAGAAAGGAAAGCCAAAGTCACAAAACGAATTTATGGTGTAAGTCATGCCTCAATTGTGACCGTGAATTTCAAAACAACTCAAGAGGGAATCAAGTCCATAACCACAGTTTGACAAGTGTCCCAGGTAATCGTTGGAAGATAAAAATCGTGATGGAAACTTATTGGTAATAACCGCGAATCCAAAAAAAGAAAATGAACACTTTTGGCAGACGATTTTGCATCCTCAGTCACGGCCTGTACAAGAAAAATTGTGACCGCTAATTTTAAGAGCAAGTGAAAGGCAAGGCTATATTTTCCTAGTGAACTAATGAGAAGCTATCACGTGGACTACCCGTTAGACATAACCAAGGTTTTCTGTATGGAATTTGGATTTCGCGACTGTGAATGACTAGTAGTGACCATAAATTGATACTGTCATGCATTTAATGCGAAAATATGTCTAGCACACTTTGAAGATTTTGTACTAGTTTTATTGCAACGTCTCTTTGGTGGTAAAGGTTATAAATACTTCACTAAACAGATGTAAATGCAAGAAAATTGATAACTTTGTACCTAAACTCTTGCAATTTTGCTACTCAATCTTTTCTATTCTTTAAGTCATTATTGGGTGTGAGCATAAACACCAATTGTAATAGGTTGTAGTGTGAGTCTGTCAAAACATTAAGAGAGGTTATTGTGTGAGCTTATTAAAACACAAGTGTAAAGGTTGTTGTGTGAGCCTAAAAACATAAGAGTATAGTTTGTTATGTGGGCCTTCAAAACACAAGTGTAAAAGTTTGGTGTAAGCTTGAAAACACCTTTGAAAGATAGTGGAACCAATTCAACCCCCCCTTCTTGGAGCCTAGGGCCAACAAATATTTATACACTTACTCTTAAAATGTTGGATGAAGTTCCTAGTCAAATTAATTACACAATTGCTATCATACTTTATGGAAAAATGAGCAACAATTACTTTATAATCAAGAAATTATTGTTTTATCCAAAGGAATTATGCACAACATAATCCAACATATTTAGCTTCTATAGTTGATAAAGTAGCTGAATTTTTCTTCTTATTACTCCATGACACTAAAGATTGTCCTAATATTTGATATGTGCTTGAAGTGCTTTTCTTATGTAAGACATAGCCAACAAAGTTATAATCTGAGTATGCTTTTAGATCAAATGTAGATCTTTTATGGTCCCAAAGCCTTAAGTTTTGTGTATCATTCAAGTATTTCAAGATATGTATAATAACATGTAAGTGTGGCTTATTAGGATTAGACTAATATCTTACACATAAACACACACTAAAATGATATATGGCCTAAATGTAATGAGGTAAAGTAAGCTACAAATCATACTTCTTTATAGCTTTTGATCTACTACCATACCAGTCAAGCTTTGTGTTTGTGTTCATTGATATTTTACATGGTTCACCTGTGTTGATGTTAAATCTCTTAAGCAATTCCTTAGTGTATTTGGCTTGATTAATGAAGATTCCTTCCTTCCTTGTTTGATTTGCAAACCAAAGAAGAACTTAAGCTCTCCTATTATGCTCATTTCAAATTCACTTTTCATTATGTTTGAGAAATCTTCATAAAAACAAATATTAATAGCACTAAAGATAATATCATCTACATAAATTTGCATAATCAAGATGTCACTTTTATGCTTCTTAATGAATATTAAGGTATCTACTAAACCTTTTGAGAAACTTTTCTTTAGTAGAAAGTTATTCAATCTCTCATACGAAGCCCTTAGAACTTATTTAATGCCATACAATGTCTTAGTGAATTTGCATATATGATTTAGATGTTCATGGTCTTCAAAATCAAGAGTTTGTTCCATATATATTTTCTCATTTACACATATATTTTCTCATTTATAAAGCCATTTAAACAAAAGCATTTTTGGCATCCATTTGGAAGAGTTTAAAATTCATATATGTAGCAAATAGTATCCTAATTATTTTTAATCTTGCAATAAGGCAAAGGTTTCATCATAATGTATGCCTTCTTCTTAATTATAACCTTTGGCTGCTAACTAGCCTTGTTTCTAGTAATGGCACTAAGCTCATCTAACGTATTTCTAAAGACCTATATTGTTCCAGTAATATAATGATCTTTAGGTCTTGAAACCAAGGTCCGTATATTTTTCTTTTCAAATTGATTGAGCTCTTCTTATATAGCAACAACCCAATGTTCATTCTTAATGGCTTCATCTATATTCCTAGGCTCAATAAGAGATATAAAAGTAAGATTATTGTATATATTCTTTAATGATGATCAAGTTGTTACTCAATTAGATGAGTACCTTTGGATGTTCTTTTATATCCAATCCTTCTTAAGCTAAATGTGTTATATATTTGGAGTGGCAAGAGGTGGAATCTCATTTGTGTTATTATCTTCCTTTTATTACTTTTCCATCTCCTTTTTATTGTCTCTAACGTTGAGCTCATCCATAAGATCTACAAGAGCATTAACATTTTCTTTTTTTTCTTTTAAAGAAATCGGGTTAGATTCATCAAATACTACATGCATTGACTTTTCCACACTCTATATCCTTCGCTAGTATAGAATAACCTAAGAAGATACCTTCATCAGGTTTGGAGCGAAATTTCCAAAGTTGTCTTTAGTGTTTGGAATGAAACACTTGCAACTAAAGACTCTAAAGTATGTAATCTTGGAACTTCAATTGTTCCACAACTCATAAGAATTTTTCTTTCATAATAAGTCTTACTAGAAAATTATTTAAAACATAGCATGAAGTGTTAGCAGCTTTTGTCCAAAATATTTTGGCAAGTTATACTTAGCAAGATTATTGCCTTTTCTTAAAGATTTCTATTCTTTCTTTTTTACCTCACCATTTTGTTGTGGAGTTTTAAGTGTTGGAAAGTTATATGAAATGTCATATTCATCATAAAAACTTTAACACTTAACATTTTCAAATTCACCATCATGGTCATTCTTGATGGTAGCGATTTGCAAATCCTTTTGGTTTTGAATTCTTTTGGCAAAGGATTTAAATAAATCAGAAAAAAATCCTTATTATGAAGGAATAAGACCTAAATATCCCTAGAAAAGTCATCTACTATGACATATACATAACGCATGCCTCCTAAGCTAGCAATCCTTGTATGACCAAAGAGATCGATATTTAGCAATTATGGAGGTATTATTGAACTCAGTGTTTGAAAATTGAACCAGACTGACTAGTCAGACTGGTAAAATCGATAACCTGACCATTGACCGATTTGATTAGGTCTAATTTGGTTTTCAAGGTAATTTTCATATTTTAAGCATTATAAATATACTTTTATATTTTTAATATTTTTTATTTTTTTAAAATTATTTTAGTAAGATTTTTTAAATTTTATTTATTATTAAATTAATTAAACTTGATCGGTCAGATAATTGGACTTGTCGACCAGCAAACCAGTTAATTGACTGGTTCATTGACTAATCCCATTTTAAAAAACATTGTTTTAAATTACCATTTTTTAGCTTTGAAGGAAGACTTGACTTATTTACCTCTTTGGCATACATCACATGTTCCTTCTTTGGTGAACTTGATATTTGGAAGTCCTTGCACTAAGTTTTTTTCCTTAGTTTATTGATTGGCTCCATGCTTGCATATCCTAGCCTCCTATGCCATGTTTTACCTTCATCTACTATTATAACTAAGCACTTGACATTATTGTTAGTTAAGGAATTCAAATCAATAATATAAATGTGTATACTACTCTACCAATGAACATAATTGACCTACACTAAAAAAGTTATGTTTGAGACCATCAACTGAGAGAACCATGTTAAGATTAGTGAATCAACATCTTTACCTACTTTACCAATACTATTATCCTTTTCCTTGCCATTGTCTCCAAAAGAGACATTCCTAAGTCCTTCTAGCTTCTAAAGTTTAATGAAGAATTTGAAATCTCCTCTTATGTGCTTGGAACATTAATTGTAAATGTACCAATCATCTTTTTTCACATTGGATTACAAGCAAACCTATAAGATAAATAAATTATATATTTTTAAGTACCCAAATTCTCTTAGGTCCTTGCCTTCTATAGAGGCAATGATGTGCAATATAACCATACATGACTTAATAATAACAATCACTATCAAAATTGTTGGATTTTTTACTTTAAGAAAAGTAAGCATAAATTGTTTTCTAAAGTTTATGCCTCCTTTATGCATTAAGGCCATTTGGAAGTATATCTTATACTTTCAAGATATTAGGTGTGTCCATTAATTTGGACTTTTCCAAAAGGCATGTGCATATTAATGGTCCTAGGCATATTTTACTGAGATCTAAGTATATACATGCATCATATTTATGTACATTCTACCTTTTTAGCATATAAGATTGACACATGAATGAATTACTAATGGGAGTAGGTCTCTTATAAGAGGATTTTGGCTTTCCTCTAATTAACTTAGAATTTGAGTTTACCTTTTGTAGAGCCTTAAGTTGTGTAACCTTTGAAAGTCTAGATCTTCTTATGTCTTTAGCTCTCAGAAATGTGGTTTGAAAGGTAGAAGAAGTAGAAGAAAAAGATGCAATGTATCCTATATCATATTTTATGCAAGGACTCCTTTGCACTTTTAAAATGGAATCCAATTTCTCCTTCCCTTTGAAGAATTTGGAAATACTCTCCTTAAGATTGTTGTTTTTAACCTTAAATGATCCTATCACCTTAATAAGGGAGTTAAGATTCTTAAGAAAATCTTTTAATATTTTATTCTCCTTTTAAAGAGATAAAAAAAAAAAAAGACGGCTTCAAAGAATTTCTTAGTGAGTTTAGAATAAGGTCATAAGATTTTCTTTAAAGTATAAGTCAAATAAATTTATCTCATGTTTTTCATCACTCTCACTTCCTTCATCACTTAAGGAGGTGCATGGTTCATTATCCATATCCATGAATCATAGGTTGGCAGTTTCCTTTTCATCACTTAAGCTATCAACTTTTGCATCACTGGTGTCATTACAAATTGCCTTGAATGCCTCTTTCCTTTTATTGGAATGGTACTTCTTAGATGAATGTTTGTTTTTCTTCACCCTTAGATAGTTTGTTTTGACATGTCCCTTTTGATTGCATTCATAATAGATGACTTGGCTTTTAGATCTCCTCTTGTTATGTCCTTTCTTCATCTATCCTTTCTTATTGGAAAGAAATCTCTTTACTTGGTTAATGATGAGAGCCAATTAATCATCTTCACTGTCATAATCACTCTCACTAGAAGAGATTAACAAAGAGGTTGATAAGTTTTATATACATACCTTTTTGGCCTGAAGGGCCATATCTTTTTATAGTAGCTTTCCAATAAGTTCATCTAGAGTCATTGCTTGTAGCTTCTTTGCCTCCTCTATGGTAGTCCTTTTAGCTTCCCATTTCTCCTTGAAAAGTGTCCTTAGTAGTTTTGCTACCACATCTTCATTGGAGTATACTTTACCTACACATTTGAAAGTCTTAACTATGTCTATGAACATGTTTTACATTTTTCAGTAATGGACTTACTGGGTTTGTATGCAAATGTCTCATATTTGTAAGTATGCATTTGGATCTTCTTCTTTTTCACCTCACTGGTACCTTCATATTGTGTTGGAAGAGTGTTCCAAATCTCTTTTGCGGAAGTTCACACCTATAACTTTGCATATTGAGATTTTTGAATAGCACAAAATAAGACATGCATGGTCCTTCTATTCTTAATATTGACCTTCTTTTCTTCAACAATCCACTTACTCTTCTTCTTTAGGACTAGAAAATCTCCTGCTCGCATAGTAAGGACTTTTCTTTCTTCTTCTATAATGTTCCAAAGATCTATGGTCTCAATATCTAGGAAGTTCTCCATTATGTTCTTCTAGTAGCCATAGTAATCACCCATAAAGAATGGATGTTTATGGATTGATTGATATTCCTCTTGACTTGCCTTAATCTTTACCCCTCACACATAAGCTTTATGATACCATTCATTGTCTCAAGATGTCTTAAAAAGGGAGTTGAATAGTTTAGTGGCAAGTTAAATACTTTTCATAAAGTTAAAGAGGAGAATCAATCACATAATGATAGAAGTTTTATAGAGGTTCAGCTCAAACCAAGCCTATGCCTTCTCCTCTAGATCCATTAGAGATTTCCACTAGCTAAATAGCTTACAAGTGCTATCAATAGCCTTTACAAAGTGAGTTTATATAGGCACCACTTAAGCCTACCTAAGGTTGATATCTAGGTACCACATAAATGCTTAGACAAGTAGCTTTTAGGCACTACTCAAGCCTTTGTTGAGATAGTTTATGATACGGTCTAAGACCAACACCTATAGATAGAGCAGGCAAGTGCACCTATCGAGTATAGTATAACATAGGAGTATCGAGTGTCGATCCCTTAAGGACTAAAAGTACTAGTATTAGCTTTTTCTTTATTATTTAACCGGTAAATTTAATTGAATTAATTAAATAATTAATAACTAAAATAAATTCATTTGACAAACTAGAATAATGAAAATACGAACTAGAGAGTGGGAAAAAGGTGATCAATATGATAAATAGCACTCAAGTATTTAATCCCCTTAAGACTTATTAAGAAATTGATTTTTCTGACAATATAATCTAATTCAATGTTTATGGAACCGTGGAAATTCCTTTAGTATGTTAAAGTCTTTTTCAAGATCATTAACGTCTATTTCTAGGTTGATTAATTGGAATCTCTTCCTAATTAAAACCCCTAAAATTGCATTATAGTTTTTTGAATTTCCTTATTAGGTTTAACCCTAATCTAAAAGATTTATGTTATCCTATCTCTAGGGCTACATGTAACTCCTTTCATTTGTGTTCAATCTATTTAATAACTTGATTTCTCAATCTACGTTTAAAACAATGGTCAATATTCCGGATATATCAATTCAAGGAAATAAAGAGCAAACACAATTGAATTCCATAAATAATGAAAAGATTGTATTATCTAAAGAAAATCACAATTCAAAACTCATCTTAAGGGTCATCATACCCAAGTGCCTAACTACATTAGTTCATAATAGAAGTACTAGCCAATATCAAAATAAAAAGAAAATAAAATAGAAAAGCTTTCATGATAAAACCCTGTATTCTTCAATTCTCTTCAAGCTTGATGGATGACCAATAATTCCCCTATTGTGGACAGCTTCTTCTCCAGAAAAATAAAAATAAAATAAAAGATTCTCTCTAGAAAAATAAAATAAACAAAACTCTCTCCAAAAAATATTATCTTCCCAAAACAAAAACTTTCTGCTCTATTTATAATCTCTTCTTCCCCTTCAAAATAGGAATAATTAGGAATCCTTCACCAATTAGGAAACAGAAACTAATGATAAACTCTACTATTTTGAATAGGACATGGTGAAACATGAACTCTTCCTCTTTTGCATAGGCTCTTCCTAATTTGAATGAAGATTGGACTCAAATTTTGTCTGAAAAATATTAGAACTGGTTCTTAATTGCTAAATTTTTGTTTTGATCCCTGAACTTCAAAAACTGTACAATTCCACCTAGAAAACTCTAATAATTCATCAATAAGCTCCAATTTCTAGGATTTGCTATAAAATTACAAAATACAAGCCAAAGGTGAGATATTATCTGGTTTTTTTTTTTAAAATTAGACTCAATTAACAATAAAATTAGCCCTAAAAATACTTAAAAATAAAAAACTATCAAATTCCCCCACATTTAGCATTTTGCTTGTCCCCAAGCAAAAATACTAAGCTAATGGGAAAAGAAATGAACAAAAGGCTTAAAACAAAACAAGGAAAACATTATGCACAAAACACAAAAAAAAAAAAAAAACTAACACAAAACACAAAAAAAAACTAACACAATTGACTCATAAGCACATTTCATCCCCTCATCGGCATCGTAACAAATCGAATTAACTGAGCTATGCGAAAAATTCATCAATTCTCAAACGTGCAAAAATTGTGGTCTAGCATACTTATTCAATTATAACTACCCCTAAATCAAATGCATCAAAGATTATCCATTCACAAATCCCAAAAAAAAAAACAAATTCATTTATCAAGTTTTGCACAGCGTATCCTTCATTTCAAGTGTTTAAAGGTTAATGTATGCTATCATTGTCCAACAAATAGCCTACAAGTCTACCATAAACTTAAGAATAAATCACATCTCCACCACTTTAATTGAAATACAAGCAAAAATCAAAAGGTCTTGTTGTCCCTAGGCACCAAGAAGGGGGGTTGAATTGGTGGATAAAAATTTTAAAAATAAAGATAAAGGGGAGAAGAAGGAATGATAGAGACACAAACAATTTATAGTGGTTCAGGCAAAATTGACCCTATGTCCACTCCCCAATCACTCAATTGGGTATTTCACTATCTCAATGGTGTTTTCAAACTCACACCCAACTTATACAACTTGTGTCTTAATGGCTAACACACAACCTTACAATAAAGTGTTTTCTAGGCTAACACAAAACCTCACTCAAGTGTTTCACTAGGCTCACACTTAAACCTTTCTAGAAGTGTTTTTACAGGCTAACACAAAACCTCACAACTTGGTGTTTAATGCTCACACCTAACACTTATAATTACATAAAAAAGATGAAGAAAATGAGTAGCAAAGATTGAGAGCTTTACTCACTTGTAATAAATTCCGTAGCAATCTTCTTCATGGCTGTTTGGTGGAGTATTTATAGCCAAACTTTTCCAAAGAGACGTTGCAGATCATAGCTCATCAAATCTTTGAGACATGCTTGATAAATTTTGCATTAAAAGTTTGTCAGGATG
>CATIWR010110169.1:0-17818 GCA_949677035.1 Omphalea diandra
TCCCTCTTCTTCACTCATTAAGCACTTCCATCCATCTTCTAATTCCTAGATACTCCTTATACTTTTAATTAAGGTCTAAAACACCATTATTTATGATATTATAACATGCACACAACATAAAACAATTTTCCATACAACTATACAAACACTACATATATGATCAAGTGTCCCCAAATGCATTGGTGCTTCAATGATTATTTATCTAATGCATATGCTCATGTGATAATGCTAATGAATGTGGCTAGGGATGTTACATGACTGAGATGCAAATTCTTCTATTTGAAGGAGAATTTTCATTTTCATGAATTGCGGTTGCTACCCACAATGTCGCCCTCGCGAATTTTGTTCTTCAACGGATACCTGGGACATTTGGCACGCTGTGGTTGTGGACTTGGTTCCCTCTTCAGTCACCATGAAAGTCGCGGTTGCGATTGAGGCATGACATTGACCGTAAATTCATCTGTGACTTTGACACTCCCATTTTTGGATGAGTTGCGGTGGCAACGATGCCCGCGAATCCATCTGACCTAGTTTCACCCTGTCTTCAGCTATGTCGCAGTCACAAATTATAAATCACTGACCATGAATTTGGATGAATTTTGCTTTCTTGAAGATTGTGAAATCCATCCAACTTCTAATTGAAAGTCTAACTTAATTCTGCAAAACAACACTTAATGAAAACATTAGAATTGATCAATCTGCTTTATCAAGATCAAAAGAGGTCCAAGACTTACGGTTAACCAACCTAGTCTAATAATCTGCCCCTTTTTTATTTTGACAACTTAGATTGATCATAAGGGAAAATGATGCATGAATGTGAAGTTAGAGTGGTAATTTGTTCAATATATACTTAGAATCATTTAGTATACTTAGAAGTTTTAGTGAATTTTTCTAAGTATGACTTCAAGGCCAAAATTCTAAATATGATGCTCTTATGCTCTTATAGAAGTTTTAGTGAATTTTTTAAAGTATGACTTCAAGGCAAAATTCTAAGTATGATGCTTTTATTCTCCCCTCACCTTATGCTATTATTTTTCTCTCCCCTTTTGATTCATTCTAGATTATATCTATCCTCTTTTGGCAAGATCAAAAAGAGGGTAGAAGGGAAAAAGATCAATTGCATAAATAAACAAGTAATCATATGGAGCAAATGCATAAACAAATTGAAATAGAGCAATCACATAACACAAAATTTCATCAAAGAAATAACTTTTATATATATAAACTTATAAACAAGTTTTGTGGGATCACATTTTTTGCATAACAGAAATATTCAAAAGAGATAATAAACTAGAAAGCAAGAGAATCTCTTCACCTCTAGAAAAGTCTTCATCATCACTATGTTCTTCACCTTTAGCCTCGTCTCCATCCTTCACTTAATCATTGTCTTCTTCTTTGTATGTATCATCAAACTCTGTAAAGTTCAGAGGATGGCAAGAAGGGACTGCTAACTTATGTTGCAAATCTACCATATCACTATAAAGATGAGAGAGGAACAAAAATCTCTTTTTCATCATTCTCATCAACTTATGTAGTTTGTTGTTGATAGTAGTAAGTGAGAGTTTAGCCTTAGGCTTTGGTTGAGGAGGGATGGATGGGGCTCCTTCTTCAATAATTAGTCTCTTCCTTTTTGAGTCTTGTGAGAACTCCATCTTTTTAGCACCAATTTCACCTAAAGTGTGGCATAAGTGTCTGGGTGAATTACTTTGGCTTTCATGAGATAGGTGAGATCAAGAAAGTTTTATGATGGTTAAAGTTTCTTAGTGAGGAACTTTTCATTATTAAGAGCTCCTACATATCAATATATGGACGTGATGTGGGATGGAAGAAGAAATTGGCTTTTAGGCTTGGTGCTCATGTGGATTAATTGATCCATAAGATACCTACTGGTTTGGATTGGTTTGTTCAAAAAAGAAATGCCAAGTCCTTTTGTGATACTTTTTTGTTTCCATCACCTCTAGCATTAACCAAAAAGGTGATGATACAATGAAGTATCCAAAATGGTAAGGTTTTAATGTGTTTGGCCAAGGAGGTTTTGCGGTCATGTTTAGTTTCGATTGAGATTTCTGACCAAAACTGGAAGTAAATAACATCAAGTGCGGAGATGATGAAAGGTATGTGTTCTCCGACTTAAAGGTTGAAAAGTAAGGAAAGTTGGTCGAAAGTAATGAAATGGGGGTCACCAAAAGCTCGAAAAGCTAACCCGTATTAGAATGCTCGTGAATCTGCTTTGCGACTGAGTTGTACCGTGTACATGAATTCTCTACCCACTTCTTCATATCCGGATTAATCCCGAAAGATAAACTCGATCCAGTCAAAGTTCGATAGGAATGCATAAATTTCTTTATTAAGCCCAAATGTCTCTAGCAGGAAAGTTGAAGGGATTTTGTTGGGGAGGATTGTTTTGGAGGAGTTTACTTTGTAGCGGTCTTTCTCCTCTTTGGTAATACCCATCATAGGGTGAAGAGCAGGAGGGGCAGAAGATTGAGCAATTTCCTTGCCTTTTTCTGCTCTAGACATTTTCTTGGGAGCCATAGAAGGAGTTTGAGAGATTTTTAGAGTTCGAGAGAATTTTGAGAGAGATAATTTGATGTTGGAAGCGAAGTGAGGATGTTATTATTTTAGAAGGGTATTTATAGCCATTTGGGGTCTCTGTAAATGGCTAGAAATGACTAGAAATGCATTGATGAAGAGATGAAAATGGTTGGCAATCAAATCATTTAATGGCTAGGCAGATACCTTAATTCGCATCCGCGAACTCTAGAGTTACGACTGTGAATTTTGAAAATTATGATTAACGGATAAATTTTCCTTGAGAATACGTGCTTCAATGGTTAAAAATTTGAAATCTTAACCAAAATTCGCAATGGAGCTTGATTCTCACGGTCGCGATTTGATGTTTGACAGTTAGGTGACTTGGACTTGGACTTGTAATTCGCGATAGTGAACAGAGGATTGCGACCTCGAATTATAGGGCAGCAAGGATAATAAGGAAAATTAAGTTTTTGAAAAATTCAAAATTATGATCCACTTGGAATATGTCACAGAAAAACACAAGACACACAATCAATACATAAGATCAAATTTTCACTTTAGGGAGCTTCCATCAAGCATTCACAATTCTCTCTTAATGAAGTTTAATCTTTCTTCATTAAGAGGTTTAGTGAAAATATGTACAAGTTGATGATTTGTGTCAATAAACTCTAACACAACATCACCCTTTTGGGCATGATCTCTAAGGAAATGGTGCCAAATATCTATGTGTTTGCTTTTAGAGTGTTGGATGGGATTCTTAGAGAGATTGATAGCACTAGTGTTATCACATTTAATGGGAATGTGATCAATCACTTTGCTAAAATCCTTCAATTGTTGTTGCATCCAAAGGACTTGGGTGCAACGACAACCTGTAACATCATACTCAGCTTTCACGGTGGATAAGGCAATTGACACTTACTTTTTGCTAAACCAAGATACTAGGCATTCTCCTATAAATTGGCAAGTCCCGGAAGTGCTTTTTCTATCTAACAAACTATCCACATATCCGCATCTAAATATCCTATGAGACTAAAGGATAAATCCCTAGGATACTATAACTCTAAGTGAATTGTGCCATGCAAATACTTAAAAATTCTCTTAACAACATTTAAATGTGACTCTTTATGAGAGGAGTGGAACCTAGCACACATACATACACTAAACATGATATCCAGCCTAGAAGCAGTAAGATGAAGTAGAGATCTGATCATATCTCGATATCTCTTTTCATCTGTTGTCTTACTCGATTCATCTTTGTCTAACTTGATGGTACCACTTATGGGGGTTTTGGCTACTTTGTAACCATCCATGACAAACTTCTTGAGTATCTCCCTTGTATATTTGGCTTGGTTGATAAAGATTCCTTCTTTGGTTTGCTTGATTTGTGGAGCTCTCCTATCATGCTCATTTCGAATTCCCTAGTCATACACTTAGCAAAATCCTCACATAGAGACTTATTAGTAGCACCAAAAATGATATCATCAACATAATTTTGTACAATAGGTGTATCATGCTTGTGCTTTTTAACAAATAGTGTGGTGTCCACCTTTTCTTTTCAAAATCATTTTTCAAAAGAAATGGACTAAGCCTTTAATACCAAGCTCTTGGAGCTTGTTTCAATCCATATAAGGCTTTGTTCAATTTAAAAACATGATTGGGAAAACAATGCGACTCAAAACTAAAAGGTTGTTCAATATAGACTTCCTCCTCAATAATTCCATTAAAAAATGCACTGTTTATATCCATTTGAAAAAGCTTAAAATTCATGTGGCATGCAAAAACTAAAAGAATCCTAATGGCATCTGATCTTACAACGGGTCATAATCTATGCTTTCCTCTTGGTTGTATCCCTTAACAAGCAATCTAGCTTCATTCCTTGTGATAAGACCTTGCTCATCTAACTTGTTCCTAAACACCCATTTGCAACCTACAATCGAGTGTTCTTTAGGCATAGGGATAAGTTCTCATACCTTGTTTCTTTTAAATTAGTTGAGTTCCTCTTGCATAGCAAACACCTAACTCTTATCACCAAGAGCCTCATCAATTGATTTTGGCTCAAGTTAAGAAATAAATGATAGATTATTATCTAAAAGATTAAGTTGTGATCTAGTTCTTACACCCTTAGAGTCATCACCAATAATCAAATATTTAGGGTAATCCTTGGAGAATCTCTTGAATAGATATTGACTTGGTTCAACTTCTTATTGATGTTGTGGTTCCTCATTTACTCTTGATGATTCACCTCCTTCCTTATCTTTATCCTCTTTTGTTGTAGTGTCTTTCACCTCTAATTTTTCAAGGTTACCAATAAGATCATTAACAAAAACACCTTTCCTAAGACAAAGTTTACTAGATTCATCAAAAACAACATTTATATACTCTTTAACTATCATGGAACTCTTATTAAAGACTTTATAAGCCTTGCTAGAGGTGGAATAACATAAGAACATACCTTTATTGGTCTTAGAATCAAATTTCCCTAGATTATCCTTGATATTCAATATATAGCACTTGCATCCAAATACTCTTAGGTATGATATCTTGGGTTTTCTACCATTCCATAGCTCATATGAAGTTTTATTGAGAATGAGTCTTTTAAAGACTCTATTTGCAATATAACATGAAGTATTAATGGCTTCAGCCCAAAAGTAATTCGATAAAGAATACTCATTGAGCATGGTTCTAGCCATTTCTACTAGTGTTCTATTTTTCCTCTCTACAACACCATTTTGTTGTGGTATTCTAGGAGTTGAAAAATTATGGAAGATCTCATTCTCGAAACAATAGGTTTTAAAAGACTAATTTTGAAATTCTTTTCCATGGTCACTTCTTATAAAAGAAATGAAGTAACCCTTTTCATTTTGCATTCTTTCTGTAAAGCTTTTGAAAGAATCAAAAGTGTCATTCTTATGAGCTAGAAAGGATACCTAAGTAAACCTAGAATAATCATCAACTACGACTAATGCATAATATTTTTCACCTAAGCTAGCACTTCTAATGGGTCCTATTAAGTCCATATGAATTAGTTGAAGGCGTTTAGATGAACTTACAACATTTTTAGCTTTGTGGGAGGCTTAATGTTGCTTCTCCATTTGGCAGCGACCATGTCTTATCTTTAGTGAAATTTAGCTTGGGAAGGCCTTTCAATAACTTTCCTGTAGATAGGCTTTGTAGAAGATCCATGTTTGCATGACCAAGCCTTCTGTGCCATAGCCAAACTTCATTATTCAAAGAAATAAGACACTTAAAAGATTGGTTAGCCAATTTATCTAAGTTAATTAAGTAGGTATTGCCTTTCCTTTCTCCTTTGAAATTAACCTCATCATCCGCTAATTTGGTAACTCGACATTCCCTAGGATCAAAGGTGACTTTATTACCTTTGTCACACAATTGACTTACACTCAATAAATTATGTTGTAAGCCATTAACTAATAAAACATTATCAATCAAAGAACTACAGTTTTTACCGATGGTTCCAATGTCAATTACCTTACCCTTAGCATTGTTATCAACTATGACATCTCTACCTTCTTTTTCCTTCAATGACGTGAATAGCTTTTTATTTCCCATCATATACTTAGAACATCCACTATCCACATGTCAATTGCTTGATTTATTGGTGGTTGCCACACTTCCCTACACAATAAAAGTAATTAACTTTTTCTTAGGTACCTAAGCATACTTGGGTCCTAGAAGGTTAGAAGTTGAAGAGTCCTCTAGTTTGAGGCGAGCCTTCCTAATAAAACAATAAATATTAATATGCCTAACTTTCATGCAATAGTGACATTGGAGTTTAAACTTATGAGTCTTTCTCATATGCATAAACTTAGTATGAGTAGGAGGCCTTTTCATACTTTGATTATGTGAGTGCATGCATGTGCACAAGTGATGAGGAGTAGTAATTGATTGTTTTTGCTTGTGTGTGTGAGCATACTTTTTGTTGTATAAATAGGCATGGATTTCTCTTTGAGTCTTGGCTCTTGAGCTTTAGGGAGCCTTCCCTTTACCCTTAGGCGTAGGTGGCTTAGTGCTAGGACCACTTTTCTTCCCAATTACCTCAACACTTGAAGTTTGAGGTTTTGATGCTCTAATGAATGTAGTGTGAGATGATGTGGATGAGGAGGCTTCATTGAAGCCTAAACCATGTCTAATCAATGATGGCCTTTAAGACACAATCAATATGTCTAAAGCTTCATTTCCTTTATGAAACTTAGAGATTGAGCTTCTAAGCTTAAGGACTTCCCCTTTTAAAAAGTCATTCCCTTTTCTTAAGGTTGCTAAGGAAGTTGATGTCTTGGAAAGATTTTCCATAGATTTTTTGAGCTCATCATTTGATGCTCTCAATTCGTTTACAAGATCATTGAGGGATTTTTAATCATCCTTTAATTTTAGACATTTTTTCTTGTAAGACTTCATTTGTGACTTGTATTTGTCACATCTCATAGTAAGAGCCTCTAGAAGCTCTTCATCTACCTCATCAAAATATGAATGAGAGTAGGATGAAGTACTTACCTCATTTGGAGAGTCATCTTATGCCATGAAGCAAATGTTAGCAACTTCTCCTTCTTCTTCATCTTCACTTGAGCTATTATCCCAAGTGGTTGAGAAACTTTTCCTCTTTTCCTTGTCTCATGTCTTCCTCTTCTTTATCTTGGGACAATCGTATTTGATGTGGCCTTGCTTGCCACACTCATAGCAAGTGACTTCGTTAGATCTCTCTTTAGGATTAGGAGTTGTCTTCTTGAAGCTTCTTCTCTCTTTTCTTCTTCTAATTAACTCCTTAATCCTTTTTGAGAGCATTAATAGCTCTTCTTCTTCTTTGTCACTCTCTTCATCACTAGAGGTAGTTTGTACCTCCTTCTCCTTGGTTGAGGATTTGAGTGTTAAGGTTCTTCTTTCTTTTTCTGATTTTTCTCCTTAGCCCCTTAATTTCTTCATTTGCTCATCCTTTTATAAGGCTAACTTATGAGTTAAGAGTTTCCCTATTAACACATCCGTAGGAACCTTTCCAATCTCCAGGCTAGACTCATGAATGCTGCACACTCTTACACCAAACTTATCTAATAGAAGAGTTTTAAGGATTTTTGTGTTTACCTCATAGTTGGTAAGAGTCCTTCTAAATTTTTTCATGTTTATGACTATGGATAAAATTCTATTCATCATTTCGATGATGCTTTCATGGCCTTTCATCATGAAGAGCTCTTATTCTGTCATGTACATTATCAATTTACTTGATTTAACAAGTGTTGTGCCCTCATGATAGTTTTCAAGAGTCTTCCAAATGGTATAAGCTGTTTGGCAATGTTGCACTCTTCCAATCTCTTCCCTAGAGATAGAGTTTAGAAGAATAGTCATTGCCCTCTTATTTTTGCCATTTGACCTCCTATGGGCTTCAACCCAATCTTCCTTTGGAATGAGTTCTTCAATTCCATCCACTATTTTAGTGGGTGGCTTCCATTCTTTGACAACTACATCTCAAAGATCTACTACATCTATATCAAGATCAATCTCCATCCTATACTTCCAATGAGTATAGTTAGATCCATCAAAGTAAGGCTTGAGGTGTGAGTAGATTCCCTCTTGTGCCATGATCTTTACTCACCCAATTAAGGCTTATTTGTGAGATTAGGCTCTGATACCACTTGTTGGCCCTAGGCACCAAGAAGGGGGGGTTGAATTAGTGTTTTTTTTTTAAAAAAAAAATTAAGTGAGGGATAAAGATAGAGTAGAAGGAGACACAAAGATTTATAGTGGTTCAGGTATTAATCAACCCTACGTCCACTCCCCAATTCTCTGTAATTGGGTGTTTTACTCACTCAAAATAGTGTTTCTAGGCTCACACTTAACTTTTACACTTTGTATTTTCAAGGCTCACACAACAACCTCTCATACAAGTGTTTTTTAATGCTCACACTAAAACATCTCTCAAGTGTTTTCACAGGCTTACACTAAAGCCTTTTACAATTAGTGTTTAATGCTCATACCCAACAATCACAATCTCATAAAGAATATAACAAATTGAGTAGCTAAATTGTAAGAGCTTTTACACAAGCAATAAATTCTCTTTTTATCTCATTTTAACAACTGTTTGGTGGAGTATTTATACCCCATACCCATAAAGAAATGTCAGACTATGAAACTCATCAAATCTTCAAGACATGTTAGGCAAATTCTGCATTAATTGCATGTCAGGTGGGAGTCGCGATCATCACTAATTATTCGAGATCGCAACATACCAATTTCCATACGGGAGTCGAAAATTACAACGAAAAACCCCATTTGTTTCTAACGGTTAATCCACGTGTCAGCTTCTCATTGGTCCATTAGGAAAATATAGTTATTGCTTTCTAACTACCTATAAAAGTCACAGTCACGATCAGTCCTAGTACAGGGTGCAACTAAGATGCAAATTCTTTTATTTGAAGGAGAATTTTCATCTTCATGAATCATGGTCACTACCCACAATGTTGCTCTTGCGAATTTTATTCTTCAATGGATACTTGGGACATTTTGCACGCTGTGGTTGTCGACGAGGTTCCCTCTTCAGTCACTATGAAAGTCGCGATCGTGATTGAGGTATGACATTGACTGTAAATTCATCTGTGACTTTGACACTCCCACCTTTGGATAAGTGGCGGCAGCAATGATGCCCGCGAATCTGTCTGACCTAGTTTCAGCCTATTTTGAGCTATGTCGCGATCGTGAATTACAAATCACTGACTACGAATTTGGATGAACTTTTCCTTCTTGAAGATTATGAAATCCATCCAACTTTTAATTGAAAGTCTAACTTAATTCTGCAAAACGACATTTGATAGAAACATTAAAATTGATCAATCTCCTTTGTTAAGATCAAAAGAGGTCCAGGACTTAGGGTTAACCAACCTAGTCCAATAGGCTTCCAAAGCAACTATTAGACCAATGAAAAGGGAGTAAGTGTGGATCATCATCAAAGGGAAATTATTGAGAATAGGTACCAAGACTAAAAGCATGTTGGTAAGAAATTTTGAAGATCTTAGAGAAGTTAGTCTACAGGTTGAAGAATTTGAGTTTGAATCCCAGAGGCAATATGATAAAAGAAGAGGCATATCATGTCAAACTCAAGGAGAAGGAAATAAGATGGCGAATGTAAATGTAGTGAAAACCCCATAATAGGTCACTGATTTGGAAATGCCTTTATCTAAGGCATTTGAAAGATTGCAAAAGAAAGGAGTACTAAAATCGTTAGTATTAAGACCAACTTCTAATCCTTTACTGAGAGGGTATGATGTAAATGCCTATTGTACTTTCCATCAAGGAGCCGACCATAATACAAATGATTATTATAGGTTGAGGCATGAGATCTAAGATCTCAATAGCAAAAAGACTATTATTTCTCCAAATGTTGAATGACCAAGCATAAGAGGGAATACTTTCCTAAACTATCATAATGTTCTACCCCTAAACTATAGGACATTTATGATATATTCAAGAATTCTTGAAGAGGTTGTCATGGCTACTATTGAGGAGGTAACTTTTATGAAAGTTGTAGTCATCATTTGCACTATTAATCCCCATAACAGTTTAGATGAGAAAATAGAGAAAGTAAGGAGGAAAAGGATGATCAGATTATGGGAGAAGAGTGATGAGGAGAAAGGAAAAGAACATGTGAGTCATGTCACTCAAAGCGAAAGGTATTACCCTAAAAGGGAAAGCCTAAAGGAACTAAGGGTTGAGAAAGAAGTAAAAAAAGGCTACAGTGAAGGGAAAAAAGGATGACAACCCTATTTGAAGGCAATTAAAGAAGATATCAACCTAAATTAGTGTATGAGAGTTGCTCATCCCTTCTCAAAAGCATAAGAGGGTTATAGTTGAAATGTTGTCGAGGATGATTATCATTAACGAAGCTATATAAAAAGAAGAACAAAGTAGAGTAATGGAAGAGGTGCATATGGGAGTTTACAGTACTCACATGAATGAGGAGACTTTGGCTATGAAAATTTTAAGGATGGGTTATTACTGAACCACTATGGAATAAGATTACATTCAAATAGCTTGAAACTACTACAAGTGTCAAGTCCATGGTAGCCTCAACCATTTACCTTTAATGAATTTATAGAATTTGACTTTGCCTTGGCCATTTGTGGTTGGGGTATAAATGTGATTGGAGAAATTAGGCCAGTTTCTATAAGGGGGCAAAAGTATATTGTGGTAGTAGTGGACTATTTTTCAAAGTGGGTGGCAGCAAAGTCTTTTAGTAAACTAGGGACAAAACGAATTGCTTAATTCATAGAAAAGATTCTCATTTGTTATTATGGTGTGCCACATCACATTGTCATGAACATTGGGGTACACTTTGAAGCAGAGGTTAAAGTAATCTTAGAAAAGTATGGGGTTATGGTCCATCACAAGTCATAACTATATAGGCCACAAGCTAATGGGGTATTCAAAGTAGTTAACAAAAATGTTAAGAACATCCTTTCCAATAGGGTGAAAACTTATAAGGACTGCTCGAAGAAGTTTCCCTTCACATTATAGGGATATCAAACAGAATTAGAACATAAACGAGAATGACATCATAATCCTTGGTTTATGGAATGAAGGTAGTGCTACCAGTCAGGATGGAGATGAAATCCCTGCAAACATTAGTTGAAACACAAATTCTTAAGTATCAGTAGGTGAGAAGTTGTTTTGAACAATTGGCTAAGGCTTTATATCACATTTAGTTATTCTACGACAGGAAGACAAGCACTTTAATAAAAAAGGTCAAGGCAAGCATGAGAAGAGTCAATGATCTGGTGTAGAAGGCAACTCGACAGCAAGTTCAAGTTCCTCAATAAACGTTCAGGCCAAATTGGAAGGGCCCTTGGATGGGCAAGAAAATTTATTAAAGTGGTACTATAAAGTTATCAGAGAGATATATGAGAATGAGTTTACTGAACCTATGAACCTAGACAGGTTAAAGAAATACTTATGTGAGGCAGTGGGAAAAATAAGTAAGCTCACTAAGTTGAAAACTCAAAAAGGTAGCTTAGGCAAAAATTAAGGCATATATATAAAAAAAAAAGATAAAAAAAGAAAAAGAAAAGATGAAAAGAAAGACAAAAAAAAGTTCACTATGTAAAAAACTCGAAAGGGCAATTTAGGCAAAAATTAGGGAATAAAATAAATGCTAGAGAAAAGTAAAAGTCAAGAGAGTACAAACAAGCATTAGAGAAGCCCAACAGGATAACAAAGCAAGGGATAATAGTTAAGGGAAAAGCTGAAGAATGAGAAATTGACTAGTTAGAGGCATTGAGCAAGATAGTCAGATGATTTAATGTGTCATTATTAAAATTAATGACCATGCATTTAATTAATATGCAATATGTAAAATCTAATGGTTTATGATTAAACATAATACCAAAAAGAGATACATTTGAATAATTAAAGAGGTCTTTTATCAAACATTCTTTTAAACTAAAATGAAATACAAAGAGTTCTTTTTTATGTGCTCATTTGATGTTGTAAATGTTTGATAGTTGCATAACCAAACCTCAAGATTTGCATCATTAGAAGTAGAAGCCCTGATTGGAAAAATATGGTAGATGTAGCGGTTGGCCCATATAACCTCGACTTTATTTAGGAAATGTTAAGTCAAAGGTCCCTTTGTGAAGGATGAAAGAAAACTCATTACATCCTGTGCAGATCTAAATAGGCGGTGAACTCTGAATGGATCAAAATAGGTGGCTGATGATAAAGCAGGGATGGTCATATAGTCTCCATAAGTCCTCAGCGTAATTCTAGTAAGCCTTCACTAGATATAAGTCTAATAGATGTCACAATTGGTAATGTCAGATAACCACTGAACCCACTTCACTTTTGTCATAACAAGTCTTGACAGACGATAGTTTGAATGACGTTATAGGAAATAATGCTTGAAATCCATAATTCGAGTAGACAATAAACAACTTCTCTTGAATCCATATCTTAAAAAAAAAAAAAAGACAAGAGAAAAAGAAAGAAAAAGGAAAAAAAAAAAAAGAGAAAAGAAAAGACAAAGAGCTCGCTAGGTTGAAAATCCAAAAGGGCTAAGAAAAAATGAGTGGTCCATTGGATTAAAAACTCGCAAGTGCAATCTAAGCAAAAGTTAAGATTATAAAATAGTAAAAATAAAATAAAAAAGAAAAGATAGTAAAAAAGAAATAAGGTAAATAAGGAAAAAGTTGTAATAAAAGAATGACACTTGAAGTAACAATGGATTTTGAGAGAAAGAATTGCAAATACCAAGTGACACATGTCCAGTCCCATAATGGGTTCGCCAAGAATTATAGAGATTGGTGTCTTATCGAGCTCAATTCTTTCAATAAGAGGCAGGATCTACAAGTATGTCTCTTCATCATCTCTCTACAGTAGGAATTCCCTCATCAGGATAACCGCTATGGTATGAACCTATGCCAGCCGAGCGTAGCCTTTAGAAGGGTGAAGAGTAAAAAAAGGAGACATAAGGATCTTCTCATCCAAGGTATAAATAGGTGCCTCTTCATATCACAAATCGAATAACTCTATCATCTTCTAGATGTGTGGATAATTTAGACATGGTAGGGCAATATGATTGACACTCTTGATTTGACAATCAAGAATGGCACCAAACTCTTCTAATAGGAAGTAGATTTCAGTATCTCTAAAATGGAAAGAATGTGCTATGGGATCCCATAAATCACAAACAACCTAAAGGAAATCCAAGTTGGTTTATACTATGGAGAGGTATCAGAGGGCTTTAAAATCCGCCAAAGGCAGATTAGATGAACTTTGGGGTGAAAGAGACATAAAAAAGCTTTGGTCATGTTAAGAAAGGTAAAAATGGTAGATCTAGGCATGAAAATTGATGAGAGCGTATTTATAGAAGAAAAAAAAGGTGAATAGTGCACGACTGTTATGTACAATAATACATGGCTGTACAGACTGATCAAGCCATATGTGTAGATAATTAGTAGTATGTATGGACAACTTGATGGTTTGTTTCCTTGCAAAATTTTGAGTAGAACGTCCCCTACATGTTAGGCTTCTGGATTGTTACAAACTTATTCTAAGGAGAAATAAAAGTAATACAACCATACATTCAAAATGTAAATTTAGAGTTGGGATGAAAGTTGTACATTTGTATTGAAGAAATTCTAGAGTTTAGCAAAAAACGCAGGTAGGATCACCTCAAGCTATGTCATAAAAATCCTAGCCATCTAAACAAGCATCTAAAAGGAAAAAGAAATGAGCTTTTGAATTGCCCAAATATTTGTTTTATAGTATGAAAAATATCATCAAGGTTTAGTAATGTATGGGGAAAATTTAAAATAATATCCTCAGAGCTAATATGATTATGGGTGAGTCAGCCCCCCTCTTAAAAGTGGAATTCTCCTCCTCTTCTTTTGAATCAACAAACTTGTTAGAATCTAAGAATTTTGATGACACCATCCACTCAATCTAAGCCTCAGCTATTGCTAGACATTGCTTCAAGTTTCACAGCTATTGGGTCAAACACTAGATTATCTCTTGCAAGATACAAAGGGCTAAGATGGATAGGATATAAAATACATATAAGCAAAATGATGGATAAGCATGCATTTATTACTAATCTAAACCTCTCTAGATTGTTAGGTCATTGTCTTTTTTAGGGCAATAAGTAGGTTAACCATCACCTCAACCTGGACTCAGAGAATCAATAAAGAAAGTATCATCTCAACAACAAATGACCAAGAACAAGCAAAATACACAAAAATCATGTAGAGAGAAAAGATATTTACATGAGTGGTATCAATAGGCTCGAATGTGCAGGCTAACTAAGTGATGTCCTAGGCCATTATTGACCTAGTTAGGGATGAGACGCATGACTCATCGCATAATTCTCCCTTCGTGTGTCCCATGCCATAGAAACACATGAATTGTCGCCTTAGCCATAGTGATCATCTCAAGAAATGCCCTAACCATCTAAGCCCTATAAGTAATACCACTCATCACCAGCAGCTCTCCTAGTATAAAACACAATGCTTGATGGGTCCCATCTTCCTTCTTTATGTTCATCACCCATAACATGTTAGAAGGTAAACGTTAAGGTGCAAATCAAACATCAAGCTCCTCACACCATAGAAGGACCGGCTCCCTGAGGTACCACTCCTACAATAAGGGCCCTACCAATAAACATCGCCCATAAGAATAGCCCTTTACCTCGACCATTTCAAGTTGCCATATATAGACAAGACCCTTATAGTTCAAGCGCAACTATAAAAGGAACAAAAAAACATAATTTTCCATTATAGGTATAAAACTAAGGTTAATTAATAATGCAAAGAACTAATTGTTAATACTTTTATGAGATAGATATATCCACCTAAAGTGATGGGGTTCATATGATTACATTTTACCTCGATTAATGACTCTTAATGGGGAGTAAAACATCACATCATAAACTGCAGGTAGCAATTGTCCATATCTAACAAAGGCTTGCCACTTGCCTACGACCTTAGCTCCATAGTTAAAGCTTGTAAAAAAAGCTCAACATCATTCCAAAGATGGTTAAAAAGAAAATAAGCAAGAAAAATAAAGAGATTCAAAGAGTCATTTATAATAAGCATACATCAAGCATCACCCATTTATGATAATCTTTAACTGTATCAGTTGAGGAATCAGTATAGATATACCAATGTTACAAAATCCCAGTCGAGTTATTGAGTGAGCTCCAAGACCTTTATCAATAAGAATAGGCAGATCTCCATCAAGTTTGAAGGGTTTATGAACAACATGCTTAACCAATTGTAAAGCAGAAGCAATATGCTACTTGGTCAACCACCTCAGGTAGTTGTCATTAGAAGCAAATCTTCAAGCTCAATTGCTCAAAGGTGAGACTCCCTTATTTTAAGGAACACAATCAAGGAGGCAGTGCACATAGTCATACTATAGCACCAAAAAGTGCATGCCAGTATTAGTAGGGAGGGAGATCCTAGATGTAATGACCATATTCATATTTGCTATGATACCAATAAATGTAACAACCATTGATACCACTGAATGTTAGCATTTTTTTTTCTACCACAATCTGTAATGCTACAATCGGTATCTATCAGAGCACTCAACATCCGGTATTTGTCCGTCGGTCGTGCGATGTCATACACACCGGGATTTGGACGTTTGCCCCGCGTATGCTTGAGCCCTCTCTGATACCAAAACTGTAACATCTAAATTCATTTGTTAAACTAATAACTGTGACATCTATTGTTCTCATTTGTAAATCAGCTTTGATACCACAAATTGTAATGTCACAAAATGGCTACAGCTGGTACCTATAAGAGCACTCAACATTCGAGATTTGCCCGTTAGCCCCGCGATGTCATAGACATCGGGATTTACACGTATGTCGTGCATGTGCTTGAACCCTCTGATACCACCAACTGTAACTATCATCTTCAGTTGCAAATCATGGCATTTCACGTTTAGAAATGCATACACATTAAGGTTTATTCATCATACATATATAATCCCATATGTATTTAATATACATATGTGTTAACTAAAGTCAAGACCAGTGACCATAACTAGTTTCTATCAAATGTATGTACGTGACGCAAGGAGAGAGAGTTGGAATTTAGCCGACGACTTGTGTTCCATGTGTCTCTATGCAAAACTTTATGTACCAAAATGTCCAAAGTCTATGCTTCAGTATCTGAAAAATAATTGTGATTTGGTGAGTCGCGACTCAGTGAATAAAAACAATAATCAAATCCTCATGGCATAATCCATAATCAAATATCATCAAGATACATTGCAAGTATAACAATTAACTATGCAAGTGCAAATGCAATAGCTTTGTTTTTGTCATGACTGCGCAAGGCAAACATTCCTCCGGGGATATTCATGTAACATATGATTTGGGACCTATTGGTCCATCTTCCTGTAATTTGCAAGTCTTTGACAAGTTGGTCACAACGCCCCTTTTAGTTCCATATGCAAGTGCTTATTCGCAAATGATATGCCAAGTAATCGTTAAGAGCATTTGATTCTCACTTGGCTTGTATTCCCATGTAACATGTAACAATTCAATCATATATACATGTAATAGAACGTAATCATATTATTCCCATGTAACATGTGACAATTCAATCATATATACATGTAATAGAGTATAATCATATCATACAATTATCACATACACACATTGAATCCAATTATTGTTTCTACCCACCTTTTAATGTGACCAACCATTATGGTAGGGCTTTTTTGAAGTATTGAGATCCTAAAATTTGATACAAACATGGTTATAAGTATATCAAAATGATTATGAATGCTTGGTATGCAGTTATGGCATGATTCATGCAAGTGTACTTAGTGTTTATACATATTTTCCTTATATGGCAGCCTGAGCTTGCTGCATAATCACAGTAATAACTCCTGATATACTTATCTAAATGACTTGATTCTTTTTTTAAACAAACTAGACATATAATGCGACAACATATTCAAATTTTAGGTCAATATTAGATACACAAAAAATGTGGTGAATTTTTAAATGTTGCCCTGTTGCAATGTCCTCTCAGTCTGAGTAGGTCTTACATTCTTAGGCATATCTCAAATTGTACCAATCCAATTACAATAATATTCTATCATCAATTAAGAAACATATAAATGAACGTTTTTCATGTTTTACTCATTATCCAGTTTAGTCTATAAGGTCACCAAAACAAAGGACCAATCTCAGGGCAAGTAGGTTCATAACATGTTGACAACAGTCATGATAAAGGGACAATATCTCAATAACCATGCTGGATTTGGCAAAATATTTCACAGGTATGTAGATTAGACATAAATATACAACTTCCAAGTTTGGACCATCATCAAATTCTGAGTCTATGGTCATCAAATTCTTGGAAACCGAATTAAAAGAAAGGTAGTGTGTCATTCGGGTACAAAGTCAGTCTCAATCAATGAGCCATATCTCTTTCCACACAAAAAATAAATCAAAACTGGTTTACAGATGTTTAGGGAGAACATGATCCTACAAATTTCATGTTTTACACTTTGTCAAAATCAGAACATAAAGCCATCAAAATATAAGAAAACAAAAGACTGAGATCATCTCGGTTCAGATTTGACCTAATCCTACTGAAGGAGCATATCTCCTCACATACACAAAATCAAGTAAAACTGTTTCATATGAATTTATATGAGACATAAAGCTACAAATTGTGTATTTGGCACTTTCCCTAATTCCTCTTCTAAGGTTATGAAATCGTGGGTGAAAAATTCTGCTCTAACAGCAAAATCAACAGAATCAGCT
>CATIWR010110172.1:0-15793 GCA_949677035.1 Omphalea diandra
TTATGCAAACACTGCATATATGTTCAAGCATCCCAAATGTAACGGTGCCATTGTCATTGTCATGTTTTTACAATTCACGTGTCTAAATGATTATTTATCCTGTGCAGATGTTCATGTGAAATTTCATATCATTTGATACAACGCATATGCTCATATGTGATTTCATATCATTTGTGCAATGAATATATTCATGTGATAATGCCAATGAATAGGGATAGGGAGGTTACATGGTGAGTCGCGACTCAATGAATAAAAATAATAATCGGATTCTTATGGCACAACCAACAATCAAATATCATCAAGATACATTACAAGTATAACAATTGACTATGCAAGTGCAAATGCAATAGATTGATTTTTTTTTCGTAACCTTGCAAGGCAAACACTGCTTTCAGGAATTCATATGATTAAAGTGACATTTGATTTTACTGGCCACCATACAACAAGTGAATCATTTGGTCAATTAACATGTGCAGTAGGACATATTGGTCGATTTTCTAAGTGATTTGCGAGTGTTTGACAAGTCGGTCACAACATCCTTTTAGTTTCATATGCAAGTGTTCATTCATAATGGTATACTAAGTAACCATTAAGAGTATATAATTCTCACTTAACTTGTATTCACATGTAAAATGTGACAATTCAATCACATATACATGCAATATAACATAATCATATCATAAAACTATCACACATATGCATTAGAATCTAATTAAAAGTTTTACTCATCTTTTGACATGACCAACCTTTATGGTAGGTATGTTTCCCTTTATAGGGCTTCCTCAATGTGTTGAGATCCTAAAATTTGATATATACATGGTTATACATATTTCAAAATGATTATGAATGCTTGGTATGCAACTATGGCATGATCCATGCAAGTGGACCTACTATTTATACATATTTTCCTTATATAGGAGCCTAACCTTTCTATACTCTCATAGTAATACTCTGGATATACCTATCTAATTGATTTTATTCTTTTTTTTTTTCTAATAAACCAGACACATAATGATACAACATAGTCAAATTATAGGTAATATAATACATATAGAAAATGAGGTAAAATTTTTAATTTTTCCTTATTTCAATGTCATCTTAGTTTGAGTAAGTCTTAAGGTCTTGGGTATATCTCAAATTATACAAACACAATTACAAAAATGATATACCATAAGTTACAAAACACATAAAGAAACATTTTTAATGTTTTAGTCATTGTCCAATTAAGTCTATAAAGTCAGTAAAACAAATGGCTAATCTCAGGGTGAGCAAGTTTTCAATATGTTGACAATCAGTAATAATGAAGGTAAAATATCTCAACAAGCATGTTAAATTTGGCATATGTATTTTATAGGAATGTATATCATACATAGATATACATCTTTAATTTTTGGAACATCATCAAATTCTAAATATATGGCCATCAAATTGTTGGAAAATATAATTAAAAGACATATGAGGTTTCATCAGGTTCAAGGACAATCACAATCAAGGAGCCATATACCTTAACACACAACAAATCAAGTAAAACCACTTTACAGGTATTTAGAGGGGATATAAACCTATAAATTTCATATTTTTCACTTTGTCTAAATCAACACATAAAGTCACCAAAATATATGAAAATTGAAAGACTAAGGTAATTTGGGTTGGTTGTGAACCAACCCTAATGAAGGAGCCATATTTCCTCACCCACACCAAATTAAGCAAAAATGTTTTACATGAATTTAGATGGGGAATAAGCTACAACTTTTATATTTCACACTTTTCTTAATTCTTCCTATAGGATTATGAAATCGTGGGTACAAAATTTTGTTATAACAATAAAAGCAACACAATTAGCTCTTGTTTCTTTTGAATTTCAACTCCATATATGAGCTCTACCTCAAATACTCCATAATTCTTACTAATCATGCATGATTAACATGTCATGAAGGAGTAATTTCATATGGGAAGAAGATAAATTAACTTACCTAGTTTCTCATAACCAAAAAAGCTTAGGATTCCTTCCTAGGCAGCTCACTCTTCTCCCTCTTCTTCTTCTTCTTCTTCTTCTTCTTCTTCTTCCTTTCTTTCCTTCTTCCTTAGCTCTCTTTTTCTTCTGCTGCTCCTCACATTTATCCTTTATATTGTTATTCCTAAATGTTAAAAGATACAATTTGTAAACCTATTATAATAGGACAAAATCATAGTATCTCATTTCCATTAGTTGAAAGTTCAATTTTTCTCTTTTAGTCCCTCTTCTTCACTCCTTCATCACCTACATCCATCTCTTAATCCCTACATGCTCCTTATATTGTTAAATAAGGTCTAAAACATCATTATTAATTATGTTATATCATACACATGACATAAGATAAATTTTCTATGCAACTATACAAACATGGCATATATGTTCAAGTATCCCAAATGCAATGGTGCAAGTGCCATCATCGTGCTTATCCAATTCATATATATAAATGATCATTTATCCATTGCATACGTTCATGTGGGATTGTAAATCATTTATGCATTGAATATGTTCATGTAATTGAATGTGGATAGGGATGTTACTTTTCTTCCCCTCTTATGAAGAATTTCATCCTCAAAATTCAATACCTGTAAATAAATGTGGATATTATCGTGTAATGTTCTCTTTAACTTTCCATGTAGCCTATTATTATGAGTGTTTTCTTTGAAAAATCTAAACTAAAGGGATCAATTTTGTAACTATTTTATCTTATAACCAATGATTTTTACTAATTCACCAATGTAACTTACATCATATGCAATTGTTATTATTGAATCTCAAAGTATATGTGCAGGATCAAACCAATACTTTTTGTGCATACTCACATGGAATATGTAATATCCTCAACCCAAATCATATGCATTTTAATTATGTTATATTTGAATATATGCATTGGATAAATAATTGTTTAGACATGTGAATTGGAGAAACATGACGATGACACTTGCACCATTTCATTTAGGACATTTGAACATATATGTAATGTTTGTATGGTTGCATAGAAAATTATCTTATGTTGTGTGCATGTTATAGTATCATAAATAATGACATTTTAAAGCTTATTTAAAAATATAAGAAGCATATAGGGATTAGAAGATGGATGAAGGTGCTTAAGGAGTGAAAAAGAGGGATTAAAAGAGGAAAAGTGAACTTCCAACTAATAGAAATGAAATACCATGATTTTTTCATACTGTAATAGTCTTACAAGTGTAATTTTTAACCCTTTAGGATCAAAATTGAGGGGTTAGACATGAGGTATAGCAAAAGAAAGAAAGAGCTAAGGAAGAAATAAAGAAAGGAAGAAAAATAAGAAGAAGAAGAAGAAGAAGGAGAGGAAGAAGAGTGAGCTACCTAGGAAAGAATCCTAAGGTTTTCTAGTTATGGGACATTAGGTAAGTTAATTCATCTTCTTTTGAGATGAAATTAACCCCTCATGACATGTTAATCATGCATGGTTAGTGAGAATTATGGAGTATTTGAGATAAAACTCTTGGATGGAAGTTGAAATTGAAATTCAAGAGAACAAGAGCTGATTGTGTTGATTTTGCTATTAGAGTAGAATTTTGTAGCCACTATTTCATAACCCTAGAAGAGGAATTAGGGAAACTAAAAAATGTGAAAGTTGTAGCTTGATGTCTCGTATAAATTCAGATAAAATAGTTTTGCTTGATTTTATGTGTGTGAGGAGATATGACTCTTTCATTAGGGCTGGTTCACAATCAATCGAAATGACCTCAGTCTTTTTGTCTTCTTATATTTTGATGGCCTTATGTTATGATTTTGAAAAAGTTCAAAACATGAAATTTGTAGCTTTATATCCCCTATAAATACCTGTAAATCAATTTTGATTTATTTTTTGTGTGAAAAGAGATATGGCTCATTGATTGGGACTGGCCTTGTACGAGGATGAAACCTTACCTTTCTTTTAATTATATTTTCTAAGAATTTGATGGCCATATATTCAAAATCTGTTAATAGTCCAAACTTGAAAGTTGTATATTTATTTCTAATCTACATTTTTGTGAAATAGTTTTTCCAAATTGGCATGATTGTTGGGATTTTATCCCTTCAACATGACTGCTTGTCAACATGTTATGAACCTACTCACCCTGAGAATTAGTCCTTTGTTTTGGTGCCTTTATAGACTGAATTAGACAATGAGTAAAACATTAAAAATGTTCCTTATATGTTTTGTAATTATTGGTAGATTAATATTGCAATTGGAGTTGTACAATTTGAGATACACCTAAGAATGTAAGACCTACTCAGACTAAGATGACATTGCAATAGGGCAAAATTTAAAAATTCACCACATTTTCTGTGTGTCTGATATTGGCTTGAAATTTGAATAGGATGTATCATTATGTGTCTAGTTTGTTTGAAATGAAGAATCAAGTAATTTGGATGAGTATATCTGAAGTTATTATTGTGAGAGTATAGCAAGCTCAGGCTGTCATGTAAGGAAAATATGCATAAACACTAGGTCCCCTTGCATCAATCATGCCATAGTTGCATAACAAGATGAAAATTTTATTTTATCATCATGGATTGATTTGGTGTATTAAAATAGGTCCTCTAGCCATTGGAGATAATAGAGGGAATAAGTCGAGACCGTCCACGGCTTAATAAGCTTAAAAAATGAGGTAAGTAAATAGCTAGTGGTACTATACATGTGATTAGTTAAATGCCATAAACATATACTCAATGGAATGAAATGTTGTTTAATGTGATGATATTGAGGAATACATTGATGGAAAGATTGTTATACTATTGATTTATTTATTTTCATGAAACATTGATAAATTATGACTTGGGAATAAGAGTATGTGGCGATATGAGCTGCCAAAGTTATGGGTGTTGTTATTAGGCATTATATTGCTGAAATTTTGATGGAGTTATAGTTGCTTTGTTGAAAGAATAATACTTGATGTTGTTGGCAAATAACACTATTCATAGCCTGTGTGGTAATAAAATATAACAACCTGTGTGGCAATAACATTCGATAGCCTGTGTGGTAATGATATCTATAGCCTGTGTGGCAATAAAATATAATAGTCAGTGTGACAATAAAATATAACAACCTATATGGCAATAAGATTCGATAGTCTATGTGACAATGATATCTATAGCCTGTGTGGCAACAATATTTATAGTCTACGTGACAACTAAAAATGAAAGCCTTTGTTGCAGTGATATTGATAGCCTATGTGGCATTTAAGAGTAAAAACTATTTATTTTGTGCATGGATATGATGATGAGTTATTAATATTGAAATGTTTGCCATGTTATTTGAGATTGAAGTATCATTATGCATTTACTTACTGAGTATGCAAGCTCACTCTTTTACATTAAATTTTATTTCAGGAAGAGTGAACTAAATATTGCATCTAGTTACATTTCGAAGTTGTTGTCTAGTAGTCTAATAGAGCCTGGGCCAGCATACAGTCTATTAGTATTTTAGTTTATTTAGTCATATATACTTCGTTGTAAATAATTATTATGTTGTAAACAAGAGACATAGTGTAAGAAAAAAATAATTGAAATAAAGTATTTTAATGACAATGGATAGACTGAGAGAATTTTAATTATTAGTAAATGGGATGTCTCATTTTAATGGTATCATAATGGGTAAATGATTCTATAGACATGTGTAATATGAATGTGATATATATGATATTTGTATTGTGTTAACCTTACATGCATTGACATAGAGGAGTATGGATACACCTGATAGAGTTCATATTAGCCTAGAGGTTAGAGATAAGTATGTTCAGTAGGTTCATGCACGTGAGCATGTGGACCATGTTGCATAGAATTTTGAGATGTCATGTAATAATCAAGCCACAGGTGTAAACCAAAATATCATACAGTTTATTGAGATGATGTAGAGATTTGCAATAAAAGCATATGTAGGACTTGCTATAGATAGGAATTATGATAGATTGAATAATTAAAGAGTAATTGACTTTGAGGGCACTATAGATCTTGTTGAGGCTGAGGAGTGGCTTAGAAGAATTGAAAGATCTTGAATGGGCTTAAATGCATCCTAGAGCAAAGTTGAAGTATGTAATATATTTGCTTTAAAAGAATGCCTGGGATTTGTGGGAGACTATTCCAGGTAGCTTTATTCAATCGATGACATTGACTTAGATGATTTTCTAAGGGAGTTTACAAAAAGAAAAAAGTAAACACCATTAGTATACTTAGATTAGAAAAAGATGAAGTTTTCTAATTGAAGTATAATGATATAATGATTACGAATTATGAGGTATAATTTGCTAAAAATCTTGAGATATGCCCTAAAGTATGTGGCTACGTAGGAATTGAAGTGCTAAAAGTTTGACAATAGACTGAGGTTAAATTTAAGATCGATTAGCAGTCAAACCAACCAACTATACTATAAGATTAGCAGTAACTACTTGAGCTAAGGAGGTGATATAAGAGAAGAATGCAATTGAGGTTAAAAGAAAGAAAAGTTATGTAGGATGAAATGAAGAATCAATGGGCAACAAAAAGGGGTGGTTTTACATTGTCTGGTTGATCAGGATTTTTAAGATGTATTAATAATCAAATAGATAAAGGACATAGTCAATCTAGTAGATTAGCATTAATAGCATTTGGTAGAGGTAGCTTTGGTGGTTTTGAAGACTCAAAGGATGGGAAAGGACCAATTGACATAATAGGGAGAAGTGTTACCCCAATTTGTAATATTCATGAAAGAACTCATTTTGGAGAGTGTTAAGGACCTAAAAGGGTTACTTACTATACTTATAGACAGTCTTACCATATAAGCCAAGATTGCCTAATGACAGGGTAATTGAAGGAGAGTCTCAAGTAGTTGTGGGGAGAATGTTTGTGACATAAGTAGAAACAAAATGCATAGAAATTATCCAGCGCTAGTGTACGATTTCATGTTACCTAGAAATTTGATATTGATGAATTTTAAGGAATTTGATGTTATTACAAGTATGGATTTTATAGATTGTCATACTAAAGAGTTGATAATCAAATCTTTAGGCCATTTAAAGAGTTATAATTGTTAGGGAGCACAAAATTGTTCCAATTTGTTTGACCTCAAATATTCAAGAATTTCAATTAATTAAAAAAAAATTGTGATGCATGTCTAATTAGTGTAGTGGACCCCAGTGTTCCTAATCTAAGGTTAGCAGACATTTCTATAATGAGAGAGTTTCTAAAAGTATTTATTGATAACTTGCCTGATTTACCACCACATAGAAAAGTTGATTTAATATCGAGACCTTACTAGGAGTGGCATCTATATCTATTACATCATACCAAATGGCAGTAGTGGAGTTCTAAGAATTAAAGAAATAGTTGGAGGAGTTGTAGGAAAAAGGTTTCATTCGACCTAGTACATCTTATTAGGGGGCACTAATGTTATTTATGAAGAAAAAGGATGGAAGTATGTGATTGTGCATTGATTATAAGCAATTGAAATGAGCAATAGTAAAGAATAAATATCCCTTACTAAGAATTGATGACTTGCTTGACCAACTTCGAGGAGCAACGGTATTTTAAAAAAAATTATTTGAGATATGGGTATTGGCAGCTGAGGGTTGCTGAGCCAGACATTCAAAAAATGACTTTTCATACTAGGTATGGTCACTATGAGTTCCTTGTTATGCCTTTTGGGTTAACTAATGCACCGTCAACATTTATGTCATTAATGAATCATACCTTCCAGCAATATCTTGATCAGTTCATAATTATGTTCATTGATGACATTCTCATATACTCACAAAATCACGCGGAGCACGAGCTACATGTGAGAATTATATTGCATATTTTATAGGAAAAATAGTCATATGCCAAATTGAACAAATGCAACTTTTGGATGGAACAAGTGATCTTTTTAGGGCATATTATGTTCAAACACGGTGTTCAACCTGATCCAGCTAAAGTGAAAACCATTTTGGAGTGAGATATACCTAAAAATGTATCAGAGGTGTGTAGTTTTCTTGGGTTGGCTAGTTATTATAAACATTTTATGGAAGGATTCTCCATTATTGTTGGGCCATTGACAAAATTATTATGAAATGGGATGACCAATGTCATCAAAGTTTTGAGGAACTAAATAAGAGGATAAATATGACACCGATATTGACATTGCCATCAACAAATGGTGGATTGGTGGTGTACACTGATGCATCAGGATGGGGGTTAGGTTGTGTATTGATGCAGCATGGAAAAGTGATAGCTTATGCTTCTCAACAGCTAAGGCCTCATGAGTTGAATTATCCTACACATGACTTAGAGTTGGCAGCAATTGTCCATGCCTTGAAAATTTAGAGGCATTACTTGTATGAAGAGATATTTCATATTCTAACAGAACATAAAAGCTTGAAATATATTCCAACACATAGAGAATTGAACCTAAGGTAGAGAAGATGGATGAAATTATTGAAGGACTATGATTACACTATTGATTATCATCCGAGTAAGGCTAATGTTGTTGTTGATTCTTTGAGCCGAAAAGCCTTAGATGTTGTTGCCTGTATGGTTAGTTATAATTTGACATCCTTAGTTAATCTTTGTGCTTTAAATGTAAAATTTGAGATTGAGAATGTGACAGCTTTAATGGCTACTCTTTAGTTAAAGACTGTGATAGATGATAAAATTAGAGAAGTTCAAATGAGGATCCATATTTGTAGAAAATGCTATAGAAGATACAGGAAGGTAATAAGACTAATTTTTTTTCGATTAGAGATGATAGGATGATAGTGATGGGTAGTCGAGTCTATGTACTAGATGTTGATGATTTGAGATCGCAGATTATGCAAAAGGCATATAATGCATCATACGTTATGCACCTTGAAAGTAAAAAAATGTATAGAAACCTACAGTCACATTTTTTATGGTCAGCAATGAAGAAAGATATAGCTGAGTTTATCTCAAGATGTTTAACCTACCAACAGATCAAGGCATAACATCAAGCACTAGCAGGTAAGTTGCATCCTTCATCTATTCCCGTATGGAAATGGAAGAAAATTTCAATGGATTTTGTGATTGGTTTGCCTCAGACACAAAAAAGGCATAATGCTATTTGGGTTATTGTAGATAGAATCATAAAATCTGCATACTTCTTGCCTATATGACAAACAAATTCACTTCATAAACTGGCTAAAATATATGTTGCTCAGATTGTGAGATTACATGGCATTCCTATTTCTATTATGTCAAATAAAGATCCTCGATTCACTTCTCATTTTTTGAACAACTTACAAATAGCTTTGGGTGCTCGTTTGAATTTTAGCACTGCTTCTCACCCATAGACTAATGGTCAATCAGAGAGGACTATTTAGACATTAGAGGATATGATGTGAGCTTGTGTGTTAGAATTCAAAGGCAATTGGAATGATCATTTGCCATTAATGAAATTAGCATATAATAATAGCTATCACTCAAGCATTAGCATGACACCATATGAAGTTTTATATGGCAGGAAATGTAAAAGTTTAATTTATGGGGATGTTGAAGGGATGAGATAGTTAGAAGGTCCCGAGATGATACATGATATAGTGGCCAAAATCCAAGTAGTTAGAAGATGTTTGCAAGCTACTCAAGAAAGGAAAAAAGAGAATTTTGATAAACATATACGAGAAATGGAATTTTAGGTTGGAGATAAAGTATTTTTGAAAGTTTCACCATGGAAAAACATTATTAGGTTTGGTAAACATGGAAAGTTAAGTCCAATGTACATTGGGCCATATGAGATCATAGAGAAAATTAGGCCTTTGGCATATTGATTAGCATTACCAATAAAATTATCTAAGATGTATGATGTGTTCCATGTTTCTATGCTTCGAAGGTATCAGTCTAATCCTAGCCATGTATTATCAGAGCCAAAGATTGAATTGTCTGATGATATGACTTGTCATGAACAACCAATTGAAATTCTTGATCGACAGCTAAAACAGTTAAGGAATCGAGTCATACCCATGGTTAAAGTGAGATGGAGTATCACTCACCTAAGGATGCCACTTGGGAAGTAAAGGAACACTTGAGACAACAACATCCCTATCTATTTTAAAGTTATAGTAAATAAAATTTTAAGGATTAAATTTTTATAAGAGGGGAAAATTGTAACATCCTGAACCCAAATCATATGCATTTTAATTATGTTATATTTGAATATATGCATTGGATAAATAATTGTTTAGACATGTGAATTGGAGAAACACGACGATGACACTTGCACCATTACATTTCATACACTTGAACATATATGTAATGTTTATATGATTGCATGGAAAATTATCTTATGTTGTGTGTATGTTATAGTATCATAAATAATGGTATTTTAGAGCTTATTTAAAATTATAAGGAGCTTATATGGATTAGGAGATGGATGAAGGTGCTTAAGGAGTGAAGAAGAACGATTAAAAGTGGAAAAGTGAACTTCCAACCAATAGAAATGAAATACCATGATTTGTCTTGTTGTAATAGGCTTACAAGTGTAATTTTCAACCCTTTAGGATCAGAATTGAGGGTTTAGATGTGAGGTGCAGCAGAAGAAAGAGAGAGCTAAGGAAGAAAGAAAGAAAGAAAGAAAGAAAGAAGAAGAAGAAGAAGAAGAAGAAGAAGAAGAAGAAGAAGAAGAAGGAGAGGAAGAAAAGTGAGCTGCCTTAGAAAGAATCCTAAGGTTTTCTAATTCTGGGACATTAGGTAAGTTAATTTATCTTCTTTTAATATGAAATTAGCCCCTCATAACATGTTAATCATGCATGGTTAGTGAGAATTATGAAGTATTTGAGATAGTACTATTGGATGGAAGTTGAAATTTAAGAGAACAAGAGCTGATTGTGTTGATTTTGCTATTAGAGCAGAATTTTTTACCCACAATTTCATAACCCTAGAAGAGGAATTAGGGAAAGTACAAAATATGAAAGTTGTAGCTTGATGTTTCACATAAATGCATATGAAGCAGTTTTTCTTGATTTATTGTGTGTGAGGAGATATGGCTCATTCATTAGAGCTAAAACCGAAATAAATTCAATCTTTTTGTTTTCTTATATTTTGATAGCCTTATGTTCTGATTTTGACAAAGTGAAAAACATTAAATTTGTATCTTTATATCCCCTATAAATACCTTTAAATCAATTTTGATTGATTTGTTGTGTGGAAAAAGATATGGCTCATTGATTGGGACTGACCCTATACCCGGATGAAACCTCACCTTTCTTTTAATTCTGTTTTCCAAGATTTTGATGGCCATAGATTCAAAATTTGATGATGATCCAAACTTGAAACTTATATATTTATGTCTAATATACATTCCTGTGAAATATATTTTCCAAATATAGCATGGTTTTTGAGATATTATCCCTTCATCATGACTATTTGTCAACATGTTACAAACCTACTCACCCTGAGATTTCGTTCTTTGTTTTGGTGACTTTATAGACTAATTAGACAATGAGTAAAACATGAAAAATGTTCCTTTATATGTTTGGTAATTGATGGTTGATTATTATTGCAACTGGAATTGTACAATTTGAGATACACTCAAGAATGTAAGACCTACTCAGACTGAGATGACATTGCAATAGGGCAAAATTCAAAAATTCACCACATTTTATGTGTGTTTGATATTGGCTTGAAATTTGAATATATTGTATGATTATGTATCTAGTTTGTTTGAACCAAAAGACTCAAGTAATTTTGATAAGTATATCTAGAGTTATTATTGTGAGAGTATAGCATGCTCAGGCTACCATATAAGGAAAATATGCATAAGCACTAGGTCCACTTGCATGAATCATGCCATAGTTGCATAACAAGATGAAAATCTTACTTTATCATCATGGATTGACTTGGTGTATTGAAATAGGTCATCAAGGTATTGAACATAATAGTGGGAATAAGTCGTGACCGTCCACAACTTAATAAGCTTGAAGGAGGAGGTAAGTAAATAGCTAATGGTAGTATACGTGTGATTGGCTAATTGCGATGAACATATACTCAATGGAATGAAATGTTGTTTAATGTGATGATATTGAGGAATACATTGATCAAAAGATTGTTATACTATTGATTTATTTATTTTCATGAAACGTTGATAAATTATGACGTAGGGATGAGAGTATGTGGTGATATGAGCTGCCAAAGTTCTGGGTGTTGTTATTAGCATTATATTGCTGAAATTTTAGTGGATTTATAGTTGATTTGTTGAAAGAATAATACTTAATGTTATTGGCAAGTAACAATATTCATAGCATGCGTGGCAATAATATTTGATAGCCTGTGTGGCAATGATATGTATAGCCTGTGTGCCAATAAAATATAACAGCCTGTGTGGCAATAACATTCGATAGCATGTGTGGCAATAACATTCGATAGCCTGTGTGGCAATAACATTCGATAGCCTGTGTGGCAATGATATCTATAACCTATGTGGCAATAAAATACAACAGCTTGTGTTGCAATAAAGTTTAATAGCCTGTGTGGCAATGATATCTATAGCTTGTGTGGCAATAAAATACAGTAGCCTGTGTGGTAATAAAATAAAATAGCTTGTGTGGCAATAGCATTCGATAGCTTGTGTCACAATGATATCTATAGCCTGTGTGGCAATAAAATACCACAGCTTGTGTGGCAATAACATCCGATAACCTGTGGCAATGATATCTATAGCCTATGTGGCAACAATATTTATAGCCTATGTGACAACCAAAAATGAAAGCATTTGTGGCAGTGATATTGATAGCCTATGTGGCATTTAAGATTAAAAATTCTTTATTTCATGCATGGATATGATGATGAGTTATTAATATTTAAATGTTTGTTATGTTATTTGAGATTGAAGTATTGTTATGCATTTACTTACTAAGTATGCAAGCTCACTCTTCTACATTAAATTTTATTTCAAGAAGAGTAGACTATAGATTGTGTCCAATTACATTTTGAAGTTGTTGTCTAGCAGTCTAATAGAGGTTGGGCTTGTATGCAGTCTATTAGTATTTTAGTTTGTTTAGCCATGTATACTTTGTTGTAAACAGTTACTATATTGTGAACAAGAGACATAGTGTAAGAAAAAAAATAATTGAAATCAAGTTTTAATGACAATGGATAGACTGGGAGAGTTTTAATGATTAGTAAATGGGATGTCACAATACCAACCTAGTGAAACCATCACTAAGATGTACAATAGGTTCATTGAGGATATGGTAGCAAATATCCTAAGAACTCTTCCCAAGGATAAGTACAAAGCCAAAAAGATAGCAATAGAGGAAGCTAATAAGCTAGAAGTCTTATCATTGGATGAGCTCTTGGGAAAGCTTCTAGCCTATGAAATCATTCTTGAGAAGACATTTGAAAGCTCTGAAGTGAGAAAGAAAGATTTAGCCCTAAAAGCCATAGAGGTACGCTTTGAATTCTCTTCTTCTCATTTGCTAACATCTTTTTCTAGTGATGATGAAAACAATAATGAATATAAGCACTTTGCCCTCATAACAAACAAAGTAAAAATATTTCTCTCAAAGAGCCAAAGGGCAATGAGATACAAGAAGAAAAGTAGTAACAGTTAACTCATTTGCTATGGATGCAATAAGAAAGGGCACATAAAGTCTGACTATCCCAAGCTAAAAAAGAGCAAAGTTCATGCCAAGAAACATATCTCTAAGAAAGATAAGGAAGAGTATAAAGCTACTTAGGATGATACACGTGACTTTGAATCTGATGAGGAGGATACCAAATAAGAGTTAGCCAATCTTTATCTCATGGCAATTGAGGAGAAATTAGATGAGTCCTCAAATGAGTACTTCATCAGTAATAATAGCTATAGTAATAGTGGGCATGAGGTAAATCTTCTTTATTCTTATTCTAGAGATCAATTATATTCTATCATTGCCAAACTCACTTTGAAAGTTGAGACTCTAAAGTCCAACACCTCATCTTTTAAGAAAGAGAATAAATCTTTAAAAGATCATCCTAAGAGTCAAGAGACTCTAGCTAAGGAGGTTGAGTCTCTCACTACTGAGAATTCTAAGCTCAAAGATAATCTCAACAAATTCACAAAAGGAAAGGAGAAATTAGACTCCATCCTTGAAATTCAAAGGAGCCTATCCACTATGCATGGATTAGGATATAATGCTTTTATTTCTATTACTCCTTTTACTTCCAAAATAGTATTTGTCATGACTAAGGAAGTTAGTGTGCCTAACCTAAATAGAATGCCAAAAGTTCCAAAGAAGGGAAATGCCAAGACAAATGGTACAAAGGCTAAGTCTTAACCTATTCACACATAGCTGGGACATGCTCCTTTTATAGCCAACTATGCCTACATGTATCATTCTTGCATGCCTAAGACCCAAAATCTCTAAAGGCATAGAAATTGGAATAATCATTTATATAAGTATACACCTTATATGAGAGCATCTCATATGAGAAACACTCTTAAACAATGAGCTCAAAGGAGTTACAAATCTCACAAACACCATGTGCATGCTCCACCTAGAAATAGGACACTGGTGCACTTCAATTGTGAATGCTTTTACTGTGGTATTTATGTTCACATTGCCTATCACTGCCATGCTAGAAGGCATAATGAGCAACTGGGTAGATGTAACCCCCTAGGACCCAAAAAATTTGGGTACCTAAGACTTAATTCTCTTTATTTTGCAATGTGTTTGAAATCCTAAGTTGGAAAGCGAGAGTGGTATCTAGATAATGGATGTTCAAAGCACATGACAGGAGAAAAAGAGTTCTTCACACAATTAGAGAAAACTAAAGGACTTGGAAATGCATCATTTAGAGGCAATGGGAAAGCCAAAATCATTGGCATAGGTCAACTTGGTAAGGATATTGATTCACCTATCATTGATAAAGTTTTTCACATTGATAGACTCAAACATAACCTACCAAGTGTAAGTTAGCTTTGTGACAAAAGTTTGAGAGTTATGTTTGAACCATAAGCTTGTTGTGTGTCAAGGATGAGTGATAACAAAATTTTGTTCATTGGTAGGAGAATTCATAACATTTATGTCATTGATTTAAATTCTCTCATTAATCATGATGCAAAGTGTCTAATATCTATAGTAGATGAATGTAAAACCTGGCATAGGAGGCTAGGACATGTTAGCATGGAACTCCTCAACAAGCTAAAAAGAAGAAACATGGTAAATGTAACGACCGTATTCATATTTGCTCTGATACCAATAAATGTAATGGTCATATTCATATTTGCTCTGATACCAATAAATGTAACAACCATATTCATATTCGCTCTAATACCAATAACTGTAATAACCATGTTTATTTACAAAACTCATATTATTCATGTTCACAATCTGTAATGCTATAATTGGTACCTATTAGAGCACTCAACATCTGGGATTTGCCCATCAGCCCGTGATGTCATACACACCGGATTTGCACGTCTGCCCCATGTATACTTGAGCCCTCTCTGATACCAAAACTATAACATCTAAATTCATTTGTCAAACCAATAACTATGACATCCATTGTTGTCATTTGTAAATCAGCTTTGATACCACAAATTGTAACGTCACAACGTGGCTACAACTGGTACTTATCAGAGCACTCAACATCCAGGATTTGCCCATCAGCCCCGCGATGTCATACACACCGGGATTTGCACATCTGCCCTGTGTGTGCTTGAATCCTCTGATACCACCAACTGTAACTATCATCTTCAATTGCAAATCATGGCATTTCACGTTCAAAAATGCATACACATTAAGGTTTATTCATCATACATATATAATCCCATATGTATTTAATGTACACATGTGTTAACTAATG